>NNCF01130575.1:250717-278925 GCA_002313205.1 Laupala kohalensis | reverse complement strand
ATTCAAATCTCACTATATATATATATATATATATATATATATATATATATATATATATATATATATATATATATATATATATATATATAGAGAGAGAGAGAGAGAGAGAGAGAGAGAGTCTAGGGTGCCTAAACCCCTAACAAGTGATTTTTGAGCGTGAAAATAGCTCCGCTATCACAACTGAAAGAATGCTAGACTAACGTACGCACTCATAATGTATAAGTCTCCCTTACTAGATTGATTTCCGTGCTATCCAATAGTTCGTAAAACGACAGGCATTTTACTTTAACTTGGAACGAAACTGAATTGTTACAATAAAAGACTCACCTACTATAGTGTAATAGTAATTGTTGACTTCGACAGGGAAGTTGATTTTATCCTTCATATCTTCTTCGTTCTCCTTCACATATTGGTCTCCGATTAACACCCAAAGCTTCTGGGACAATTCTCGAATCTCTGGGACAGTGTCATGCAACCTGGAAAAATGAAATATATTCTCTCTACGTATCAAATAATGAATTCCTTTCCATATCAGGGTATAGTATCAGTGTCGATTTTGAAATTATAACAACTCACAAACATGTAATACAAATACAGTTTTATCCTATTTAATGTATATTTAAGCTTTAATTGCAAAATGATTTCATCTCTTTCATTTATTCACTATAGCGACTGATATATCTCAAACTATGCGGCATTTCATCGTTTAGGACGTAATATAGGGGAATATGTTCCTCCGACGAGCTAAAGCAATGAACCACGCGTCTTATGCCAACACGAGACCCTAGTCTAATATCCCCCGATCACATTTTATTCAAGTTTGGTGACACTCCATATCCCTTTTGTGCTCGAATAACTCCATGTGTGAATTGCGCTTAATATCTGGCGAACAGGGCCTGCAGAGTTCCGCGATTAAACCGGAGCGAAGTAGGAATATAGTTGTTTTCTCCATTTTTCTTGTAATTGTTTATTACATTACAACATTATGGTGAAGAAACATAATTTAATTTATATCTAGTATTAGTTAATAGTATGGTATAAACAATATTCACGAACTCGCTTGAATACTTTGAAATGCGCAAGAGCATGTAAAAAAATGGCGTCCTAGAGCAACGGTTTCGTGATTTATGCACCACACCTCGGAAATAGTGAGATATATTTTTGGAACGATCGGTGACATTCAGATAAAAGTGGTGCAAAAAGTACTTTGGAAAATTTACCACAAATCAAAGTAGACTTTCGTTAATCCTTTTTTGAAAAGATGTGTTTTCTTCACAAAACGCAATGTATTCCACCAATTAGAATTGCGATTATTTCATTTAAGTGGCTGGTGAAGTATGATTTTCAAGTTGAAATCACAATAAGTACATGTTACTTTGTTTATTTATGCCGATTTCAGATATCAGTAATTTAATTCTATCTACACTAGTAATACTATGTAATAACAAGAGAGCAGCCCCTGGGGATCAGCTGGAGTTATCAGATTGCACCTCTAACAGCTGGGAAGAGAAGTGTGCCAAAAGGGCAACATTCAGTGGCAGAGCAGTTAATATTATTTCTGGTGCCTTCTCAGTCCAATGTAAAAAAACAGTAATCAGACAATAAGTATTCCACATAAATAATAGGGATCCTCACTAACTCCAAGAGGTGGGGGGTTTGCTCTGACCCCAGCTGTAAGAGAGGTGAGTTAGCATTGACTGATAGGAAGAGTCATGTGAACTATGCGACTTTCGGAGCATTTAATTAATCTCTCCTTAACTTTCTGTATTATGAATTCTAGTAACCAATTCAGAATGGAGAAAGTGTCTAATGATCAAGGGAAGAAAAGTTGCAAGACATAGGAAGAAAACTGGTCAATTTGAGTTGTCTTAAATGGCAAGGAAACTGAAGGACGTGATGCGAGATTGTACATATATCATCCTTGTATCGTTACCAAAGAAAATGCTTGCAGGAGGCGAAGAACTTGGTCATCAAGATGTCACTGGAAAACTTATGCAGCAAGAGGATAATATTCAAGAACAAAATCCTATCATATAGTATAAGAATGCAAATGAGAAAGCAAGATCTTTTGATGGGAAGACACGCAATATGCTCTGTATCACAAATGTAGCTAATGCGACTCCAACACAGTACATAACGTTCTACAGTAAAGTAAATAATTCCCAAGAACACAGTGCGCAGCATACTGCTCCGGAGGTCTATATATGTTTCGACGGGGCCAATGGAATTTATTACCGTTGAATTTATCTCCTCTTGTGCACAAGCACTGCAATCAGGAGCGTATAGTTCTCCTCGAATCTCGACGGTCATCCTTGGTCTCTTAGAGCCTTGTTCAATCAATTAAAGATTAACCTTTATCATTACCTCTTCTTCACATATTCACGTTTTTTAATACGATTTAGGAAGAGAAAAGAACGGAAATAGCGCAGTATGCTCTACGGACTTGTACACAACGGTGTTGCTTTGTGCTAGGAACGGATACCCCAGAGAAATAAAAGTGCTTTAACCAAGGTCCTCGTTCTAGTCATGATAAAAGGTATACACGTTAATAATTTCGAATGGTAAATAAAATAATTGTATCCTGCATACCGGAATAAACCACTTAAATATATCCCATCAGAATGCAATTGAATGACAGAAATACTGCGAGTAGCAAACACTAGGTAGCAACAGCCGCAAAATCTTCGCTCCAGCAAGTATATCAATTTCTCTTTTCTAACAGATTAGGTGCACTGAGATTGTACCATCCATTCTAGTTCATACCCAGTGAGCAGCAGAGGAATCAAACGAGCGTAGAACGAGTAACGATCTGGCATGTGAAGCATCCATGAAGCCGTGATCCGAATAACGGCGCAACGCACAGCAGGAGCTTGGTCAAACAGCCTCTCAGCCACAGGAACCAGAACAGTCTCCAAGGTTTTACTGTCACCACGAACATACAATTCGCCTGCACAAAACAGAGAGCGAATGATTTTTTTGCCAAATAACTTTTTAAAGCATCGCAGCAAATCATAATCAAAGAATACCATGAAGAGCTTATAACTCTATATTTTACCTCATTTTTCACGTTTTTGATTCACACAAGAAAGGACCTCAGCTTATTTCTCCTACACGTTGAAAGATAGTAATACTTATACTCAAAGTCACATAACTTCAATACAAGTCATATAAACGAAAATACTGTAATGTGACTGCCTAACACTAATTGCCAACTTCTAGGAATAAATACTGAGACCTAATAAATATTAATACTCACAAAAGAAATTATTGGCTTAATAAAACAACAAATTAAGATACAAGTTCCACACTCGATGGAGCGTGACCAGAGTTCCTGGTCTTTTAATTGACACGGGGTGACCCCTCGACCCGTATACCACGCTCGCATCTGCGTAGTCAGCTGTCTCGATCCTTACACGACAGGACTTTTTACGATTTATGAATTAATTTCGAAAATGAATAGAAATTATTTATCTTGTTCAAATGTCCGTTAAGTTTTAAAATTACTACATTGTTATAATTTTTATTCATGCTGTTTTAAATTGTATTTTTATTATTTTACTATGAAATAGTCTAAACTCCCAAAAACCTCCAATTTTCGAACTAACCCCCCCCCACACACACACACACACCAAAAAAATAAATGACTCATTTCGTGGCACGATCCTGTGAGCACCCATACAGCATAATTCACACTTTGCGTCTTAGAAATACTCGGTGAAAGTTGCATGGGCCATGATCCAGCCTTGGTCTGGTACGTCTGGTATGTCGGAAAAGGTAAGTTATTTTTTGAAACTAATGAATTTTCTCTTACCCAAATATTACAGTAATTGAATTTCAGATAAAAGAAACGTCACACGTGATTTATCCTACGTTTAAACTAAATTTAGAGCGAATATTTTATTCGAAGATATTGTTTTAATTTAATAATGTTAGAAGTTTACATTATACTGAAAGTACACGGCGATTTTTTTCGCGTCTCCAGACATCATTTTCTTATATACCAAACAGGCACATAGTCGTCGGGGGGAAAGCGTGGAAACCATTTCCCTCATTTTTTAAATAAATTGAAGTGCTTTGTCAGTTCAAAATATTAATTAAATTAATACGTATTATTTATTTTAAATAAGTATCATTTATTAGCTAATAACAAAAATTATAGATTAAACAAACTTAACTGCTGTAATTACGGTAAATTTGTACATTAATTACCAGTTGCCTATTATTGGAATGTTTCAAGTATAATATTTTTTCATTATTATACGGTGAAATATTTAGAAACTTCGATTTACTCAAACATTTATGGAACTAAACTTACATACAATGTGGGCAAAATCATATAATAAAGTTATCCCACTCCATTAGCTCTAAATAAGTTTTTAAATTTAATATTCGGACAAAAACCAAAATTAATCATGGTATACCCACCTATAGCTTCAATAGCACTCACTCTAACTCGAGAATGTTGATGTTTCATATCTTCCAATATTGGTTTTGCAAGCAAAGACGTGTAGGAATACAGTTGTCGAGGCAAAACCTTTGAAAAATCAGCTACGCAGGCACAGGATTCTTTCTTGATTTTCGGATGAGGATCGTTCAAAGTCCTCAATAAAATTTGAATCATTTCTTCTACATACTGTGTTAAGCATTTCGAAAACTTTCGTATAATTAGGTGGCACAGTTCCGTCAATAATAAACGCACTTCTTCCGACGACTCCAAAATCTCAGCATTACCTAATCGTTGAACCAGGATCGGTATTATGAGCGGAAAATATTTGTCATTAGAATCCTCTATCTTATTCAGAATATCGGTTATGATACCAACAGCCAATTCTCTACAAGTCTCCGAGGGATCACAAAAACATCGGAGGACTTGTTTATAACACACAGTAACTTTTTTCTCGAAATATTCGCAATCGTCCGCGAATAAATCAACTCTTATCCCTTCCAACGCCGTTTTCCTTTTCTTCTTCTCATTGCTTTCCACTGCGTAGATATACTTTGATAAAGACATATATCCTTAAGGTCTAGGAATACAAGTTATATCCAAAGCACATCGCACAGATTCTATCACCTCCGAATCTAAGAAGCCATATGTAAACAGATCTGTTTCCTTGACAACGAGTCTCCTTTTCAAAGAAAATATGGACCTTACCACAGCAGCGGTTTTCTTCAGCTGAAGTCAAGTAAATTTTGACTTACAAGGCACTATAGTTGTGTAAAATGTAAAGAAAGCCTCAGACTTTTCAATTGCAATACAAAAATAATAATAATTAAAGAACATATTCTAATTTTAATTTATAGCGGAACTAACTATTACCCGGCGTTGCCCGAGATTTTTCTTACGCCAATCATTTACTCGGGAAAATATAAACTCTATCAACATGTAAAATCAAAATATTTGTTAATTGGTCTTTATAAACAAGTTCAGTATCCTAATTTTCAAATTCATAACAATACAAATTTAATACAAAACTTGACTACACGCTACATAATTACGCGAGAGTCGCACCGGTCGAATTTTCGCTTCCGAGGCGTGACGCGGCTGCACCGTTTCATTAAAATTCTCGTAAAATCTAAAGTATTCGTCGAAATTTTACGATTTAAAGACGTATTTTTATCTTTGTTAAATGCCCAAAACAAATAACCCATTAAATTTGATGACTATTGACTTTTCTTCTTCTTAAATTACTCTCTATTTTAACATTTCAATTTTTATTAACGTTTTATCGATAATTTAGGTTTGTAGATAGACATAAGCTGTCACGAACTTTTCTGTAGAAAACTTTCAGGTAAACAATATGGCCATTCATAGTTGTCACTTACTTCATACCGTTTAGGAACTGTAAGCAAATACTCTTTTTTCCCCCAATTTCATCGACTAGTCAAAAACCATTTCTATCTTTCTTTTCACCCAATTAAGAAATAAAACGACCTATGTTCATTCTGAACATTAGAAACCTCCTTGCTAAATTTCATCACAAATGGTTCAGTGGTTTATTCGTGATCAGGTAGCAAACAGACAGACACAGTTTTGTGTTACGCATTTGTATGGAAGTGTGGATGGTCAAGACACACATGAAAACGGTATTGAAAATGAAAATAACTTGGCAGCGACTAATTCAAGTGTACTTCTCCCACCCCTTATTTGAAAATGGGAAATCGATGTTTTGTCAATTACTTTTCAATCAAATTTCATATCAATAAAATTACTCTTAAATTTCTTTAATATTATAATCTTTGCAGATTATTCTTTTATTTAATAAGAACAACTTGTTTTGTTTACAAGATTTTTAACCCATCACCATGCTAAAAAATCTTCCTTAAATGTACATTTGAATAAAAGAAACATTTACAAAAACAAGAATATTTCACAACCAATTATGTATTAAAGATACAATGCTGTCAACACAGCTAAAGTGTGCAAATTTTTATTTATTCTTAAACTTTTCTTGCCCGTGTTGACTGTTTGAAAAGCTCATAAAAAAACTCAGATCACATAGAATAACTAAGAAGTAGGTGTCAGAAGACTTGAAAGAAGGCAGTACAAATCCAATCTATCTGAACCCTAGCCAATCTATTTCAACACAAACTGTATTCTCCAAAACTTACACATTACATAAAATACTGTTACCCAATAAACTTCTAATTTGTCGTCACCTATTTTTTAAACAATGATATTTTTACATTTTAGAGAACTCCTTTAATCACTTAAAAAAGCAGTATTTTTAAAAGTGTAATCTCTTATTAAGTTTTAACTCAAAGTTGCTAGCTTCAACAAAGAAAGTATACATATATTTTGCTTTTAATTAAAAGTTTCCTTACTTGGATACTGTATTTGAGAAAAGAGAATCATTTGATTGAAAAAACAATAAATTGTAAATTTTTTCATGAAACCACACGCACATTACTACTGCATACCATCAATTATTTAGAAAATAAAGGAAAATCATTGCATACAAAAAATAATAGAATGATTTGCTTTTACACTTCCACATTTCTTTTTTATTTAAAAATCCATTAAGGTACTACAAGCGTAGGTAGAATTAAATCACTAAAGCACCAGAAATCAGCATAAATAAATAGAGTAACACGTACTTATTGTGATTTTAACTTCAAAAACATACCTCACCTGACATTTAAATGAAATAATTGCAATTATAATTCATGGTGTAATACATTGCATCTTATAGAGGAAACGCTTACTTTCGAAAAAAGTCAGACTTTTAAATTACGAAAGTGATCAAAGTTGACTTTGATTTGTTGTGAATTTCCCATGGTATTTTTTGCGTTGCTTTTAACTATAAGTCACCGGTCATTACAAAAAGATATTTCACTTTTTCTAAGGTGTGATGCATAAATTACGAAACAACTCAGCCACCATGTTTCTACATGCAAATTATAACTCATAGTGTTGTGTTGTATAACAATTACAATAAAAATAATTATACTTCTCAGTGATTTGGCTAACTTGAAGAGCTAGTCCCACCTTAATATAATAAATAAATGAATAAATAAACAATCAAACTTTATGGTCAAACAAGCAGTAAGAAACTGTGTATGACCATGTGGAGGATAATAAACTAATTTGCTCTCTGGAAGCAAGCAAGGGACCATCCCATCAATTCCGATCAAGGGTCCTAAGGCAGAGGTGGATTTAACATTTTAACATACTCCTAACGATAAAAATAATATAATAAAATTAGGTGGAGGAAAAAGAAATGTTCCAGTAGTCTCGACTTATGGGGTTAAACATGCTGAATTCCACAAATATGACTACATGATTCCAAATGCAAGTATCCCTTGGGATATGTGGGAATGAAGAGCTAGTCAATTAAGCAACCAAAATGTTCATTTTTAAAAATTCAATAATATTTAGTTGTTTGATGTTGTTATGAAATATTTTGTCAACAACCAAGGCAAACCTAAGTTAATTATCAAAACTGGATTGTTTTCATAACACGCTTTCCTACAATGATTAATATATTACTCAGTAAAATAAATAAAATATTTAAGAAATTCAATATTAAAAATACTTTTTCCAGTTTTGCAGCTTTTATTTTTTTTAAAGGAAACCAAGAAAACAATTTTCTCACAAGTCAGGGGAGTGTAATAGCATTCCCTTTGACTCTTCTCCTGGCACAGACAAAGGTAAAAAAAAAAATATTTGTTTGCTGATTTATGACACCTTGCTACAAAATTTCTATGGCAGCTCTCTTCCCAATGAGCTCATCTCAATCCTGATATGAATGATCCAGCAGAACCCAAGAAGCGGACATAAATGGCTTGATCCTCTGAAGCAAAGTTCCATGGCTTAGTTAAATGCACTGCAATGGATATTAATAATTTTGAACAAAATTTTAATACTTAAATTACATTGACTGAAAAATCATCATTAACCTTCTGGATGGAATACACTACAGTCATGCATATTAAGATTTTCATTTCATCAAAACTTGGGTTCCTTTCATTATTACTTATTTACTTTGTTTTTCTATAAAAGGGGGCACACACAGGCCTGTCTAGGAAGACTGCAGCAAGGGTTGGCTAGTAGGTTATAATAGAGGAACAGAAGAGGTCATAAGGGAAATTTTGGAGCGAGTGAACCTCTGTCTTCCTGTGTCATGAATGCAAAGATTACTATGCAATATCGTTACTATGTGAGGCTCTAAGATGTAGTATTGAACAGAGTTACACAAAATATTGCAGTGCATTTTTCTTTATTACGATATGTGTTTCATGCTTCAGACAAATTTGTTTTAGAAGCTGCTACAAAAATGCTTAATTGAAGCAAATATTATAGATAAATGAACCACTAGAAATGCTCTTTGTTTATTGTTGTACTTTGTTCATTCTCTACTACATTACATCTTCAAGAATGCTTGTCAACAGTCTTAGATTCAGTTCTATAAGAAGCTTTATATCAATTTGCAGAATAACTAACAATTTACATAAGACAACATGCAGGACAGCACGCTTTATTCTCTGGAAGCAAACAAGGGACCATGCCATCAATTCCGATTGATTTGTTAAAGTTAAAATAAGTCTATCTATTAATAAATAATCAGGCACTAAACAAGGGGGGGGGGGAGTACAGGAAACACGGGCCCTTCCTGAAATTTTTTATAACTTGTAACGAAAGTACTGCATTAAATACTGTTGATTAACAATTTGTTAATAAATTAATGACAAGAATCAAATGAGTGAGTAAATTAAAAACATTACAAGGTCACATAACTTTCAAGTTTGGATCCACATATGGATAACAGCAACCTTTCACTGAGAATGTTCTTCACTGAAGGGTATCTGAAAAAAGCCTTCTCAAACTGTGGGTGTCACAAAAGAAACATCATTCCAAAAAATAAAAATTAAGAAAATCAATCTTAATTGTTTATTGCCGAGAGTAGTTTGAACAAAATTCCACATGAATGAAAAAGGTTTCCTTCTCTTATAAAAATAAAAATGAAGTGCATTATTTTTCGGGAACTTTTTTTCCTACCATCTACTCCTGCCTAACTGATCTCTTTGCTCTCGTATTGTGGCAAATGGATGTGCAAATTTTGAAAGAAAATGGTTTTGAAGCGGAATCTCCAAGTCCAATAATATTTTCTTGTGAAGGTAAATATTTGCTCCCAGTTCAATTCGACCACTAACAACTTTCAATAGAATCATCTCATTGTTAATATCCTGTTTTTCATTCCACTTGTGGAAGTTTTCATTTGAAAATTTGTATATCCACTTGCCACTTGAGGAGTGCAAGGAGTTGTCATTGTGAGTTAATGATGGGAGCAAGAGCTCCCAAAACTAGTCCCGGGTGAATAATGTCAGTGGAGTGTGTGGTTGATATCACTCAATTAATATTTTATTGTAGTGACTCCTCTGTAAGTACTGTAGTTTGTGTTAAGATTGTACAAGTGAGATTGGCATTGTACATAATGTAAATAAATAAATTTATTGTAAAAAAAAGTAGTACAAACTGCATATCACTATGTGGAGAACAATAAACTAATGTACTCTCCAGAAGCAAGCAAGGGACCTACCCATCAATTCCGTTCAAGGGACGAAGGGCAGTGGCAGATTTAACATTTCAGAACACTCCTAAGAATAAAAATAGCTCGGTACATGCTATAATATTAATTGAATACCAACAAATTTGTATTTAATAAAACACAAAAAAAGTTATTTCAGAAGTATGCATTATTATCAAACTATAGATTATTCAGAAAATATTGTTTATTAATCATAAATATTAAAATAACACTAAATTCAAGATTTATTATTTCAACCCTGCCCCATGAGAAGAGCCTAAAGAACTTGTATAAAAAATTGACCTCTATCTAAAGGAAAACTGGAGAAAAACTTGGGCCAAGATGAAAGATATGTAGACTTGTTGTCGAAATGAAAAACAGGATATTAACAATGAGATGATTCTATTGAAAGTTGTTAGTGGTCGAATTGAACTGGGAGCAAACATTTACCTTCATAAGAAAAGATTATTGGACTTGGAGATTCCGCTTCAGAACCATTTTCTTTCAAAATTTGCACATCCATTTGCCACAATATGAGAGCCAAAAGATCAGTAGGCAGGAGTAGATGATAGGAAAAAAAGTTCCTGAAACAAGTCCTGGGCAGATAATTTTATGTGGAGTGAATGACAGATATCACGTCAATCCATAATATATAAATGCGTAATGGGAAAGTGTCCGTCTGTTTGCTCACTGATCACAGAAACAATCATGATGAAATTTTTCAAGAAGATAGTTTAGATGTCCAGGATGAACATAGGATAACTTTCATTTTTTAAATGAGTGATAAGAAAGATAAAAAGGGTTTTGACAATCAATGTCGATAAATTCAGGAAAAAAGAGTTATATTTGCTTACGCTGCCTACTACACAAGATGGTGTAGTGTACACAGTCAAGTTTTGTATTATTACAAATTTTTGTATTATTACAAATTTGAAAAATTATAATTAAAAATTCAGTAAGTAAAAGTATTTTGATCTTACAATATAGTTGGATTTATTTTTTCCTGAGTAAAAGAGGAGTAATCTAAGAAAAATACCAGACAATGCCAGGTAATGAGCAAGCATTTCATAACAGCAAAAGGGTAAGCAAGCTCATCAGTTTCATTCACACGAGAATAATATGAATATATAATTTTTCTACTTATAATGCTCGATATTATACGAATCTTAATAGCTTATTTAGATAATAATCGTAACATATAATAAATATAGATTATATATAACAGAGATGGCCTTCAATTATCAAAAAAAATTGAGATAGTATTTTTCTTATCTTAATATAAATGTTACATCTGGAGAATTTTCATAAATATAATTTTAAATATTAAAGTACGCCAGTATGAAAGGGCAGCCAATAGAATAATTCCAAGCCTTGTAAAAAGTAATCCCCACCACAAAAAGTTTGAGAAACTGTTTCAGGGAACAAATACGCAAAAGGTCTTTAATATTTGCTTCTGTAAACAAGTCCAGAGCAGAACATAGCAACTTCAGTAAGAAAAAAAATCAGAACAAGCACTGTTATAAATTGTGGTTCACCTAAGACGCCTTGCTCCTATTACCAAACCCTACCAGGCTGATCCTTTGATGTTCCTCTAGTAGAGTCTAGTAATAACGCAGTATAAAGACAAAGGAGAAATGAATTTATTTGGGAAAAGGAGAAATGGTACAGAGTTATGTTTTAAACATTCGTTACATTAAATTTATGAAATAAAATATTGAAATAAGATTGTTCCTAACAGATAAGCTTCTGAAATAGACTTCCTAGGTGAATAATGTAAGTCAAATGTGAGGCTGAAATCACTATATACGTATTTATTGTAGTGACTCCAGTCCCCATAGCTATTAATTTCATAAGTACTAGATTTTGTTCTCTAAAAATACAACATAGAAACCCTCGATAACCAATTTCCTTGGATTTTATTCTACATTTACAAATGAAACATGAAATGTTCATCCGCAAATTTGTACTGGTAGATCTAAATATCTTTGAAACCATGTGACAAATGCATCTTCTCATGAAGAAACAGAAAATTGTTTTACAATTTCAACAAAAGTTACTGAATAAAATTAATACTTTCTGGGGAATTAAAGAAATAATTAAAATTAGTATATATGTTCAAAACAATACACGCACCCACAATAATTTTCTTTTTTTGCAATTGGATAAATAATTTTTTATTTAAGTTTCTATTAAGAAAACAAAACTTTTTTTCCCTACAGACAAATGCATTTTTACCATTCCATTATCACATTATCTTCTACACATAAGACACTACCGTTCTCACAGTCTGAGTCCAAAACCAAGGAAAACTTATCCAACTTACATACATTCATTAGTTCCCAGCAATTTTGCTTTTCTCACCAAGATTAAAATAAATAGTTTTCAAAGGCAAAACTGAATATATCTCATTACACTTTTCATGAGGGTAGGTCAATTTACAAGGATATCCAATTACAGAAAACAAAAATACTTTACAGCCTGAAAAACTAAGTTATTTTATAAAAAAACCTCTTAAGATATATCTACACTTAGAAATGAGAACAACCAAATAAATTTCACTTCCTTCGTTTCTTCTTCTTCTTCCTTTTTGTCACCTGAAACAGACAAATCAAAATGAGATCATAGAACTTGATTTTAACAATTGAGGGACCAAGAACAAGGATTGCACAAGTTCAAATATTTAAGTAATGTTTAATTTTTATTGTATTCTTCCCTCTCGTTATTGATGCTAAAAGCAAGCATGCATATAATATCTGGCGTGTTCTGAGTGGCAAATAACAGGCAAGAGTCAACTAACACAGTGCTATTGAAAATCTCTCATTTAGAACACTAGATATGTCTGCTTTTATCTTTATTTTCGGTACTGTCAAAATAATTTTAAAATGCTGCTATAGAATATTTGAACTTAAATAATTTGCAGTTTCTTTGAAACCGTAATGGTGGACTTTGTTTCTTCTTTACTTCACTTCCTCTCTCCTGAATTATTTGTGGTTCAGGACTCACCCAGTTCTTGCACCATATCCCTCAGTTGTACTCAACCATTATGTAAAAATCTTTTTATAATTCAATACAGTCAAGACAACCACAAAGCATTAAAAACTCAATGGAACTGTACACATGGTTGTCACCTACTTTGATCATGAGTTATGAATATGAAATAATTTAATATTGGAACAATAATGTAGTAATCATGCATAAGGCATAATGGCTAATGCTTTATAGTTCACTTGCAGCTTGCTTTTGATAAGAGTGTTGCCAACAACACAGATTATGAATGACGATGATTAAAATTAACCATTTATGGATTTTTTAATAGGCAAAATAATGCATAAGTGTGGTTGCCCAAATTACTATCATACTTAAAATCGTAATCTTAACAAAAATATAAATAAGAAAGTTCTTGAAATTTCAGAGTCAGAAATAATACATTTTGATGTAGTAATTGACAAGTTTCGAAAGATCAGAGAAAACTTACTATAGTAAATTATACTAGACATTTTACTTTCAAAAAGTGATACTTTAATTGTATATTATAACATTGCAATGTTCTCGACTCATTAACACATAATGTTTTAAACTATTACAGGTGTGTGTCCACACCTTTATAATTATTATAAACTAACCCAAAATCAAAAATTAAGAAGCACCTATTTAATGTTTCAACAAACCTGGCCAGGTTTCCCATAAGCCTCTAAAATATTGTTTCTTCTTCTTTCTTGCCTCGTAGGCTTCTTTTTATTATTTATGGTAGCATTTTGAAACGGCATCAGGGGGTCATCGGCTTGCTCTCTGTATAACATATCCAAACGTTGTTGTTCCTTTTCAATTTGCCTTTGTTTCATCAGTGCTTTGTAATTCATATATGTACTTGAGGGAGGTTTCGCTCCAAGCTTAATTGCTAATTTCTTCTTAGCTTCCCGCTTTTCTCCAGGGTTCATCCTTGCTATGCCAAATTTCAGAACTTCGTGTGTTATTTTGTTGACATCAAGTTTGTCTATCTCATGATATCCACTTTCTAACCTGCTTTCCTCAGGTCTCTTTGATTTATAAGATGTATAAACAACGCACTGAAAATCCTTCGCACAATCATTCTTACTTGTCGCTGATTTAGTGACAACAAAATCGTCACTCACACTCATTTTCCCAATACTTTGGAATCACAACTACATACACACTAGAAGTAACCTTCCCTATCCAAAAAAGAGACTCACAGACTCATGTCACCTGAAGTCGCGCACATGGACATAAACAACATGCTTTCAGTTTCAGCCCTGATGGCCGAAGTTGGCCGAAGTCGGCCGAAGTCGTGTCAACATAACGGCAGGGATGCCAACTCTACATCTATTTGCGTCAGTAAAATACGTAAAAATCATACAGTAAATACCCTGATTTTCAGCCAAACTCCGCAATTAATATATTTTTTTCATTTCTATACTTATTACGCAACGGTCAGATAATGATGTGATAACATCATTTCAGAGTAGGGACCACACACCAGTGGTATGTAATCTCCCCAAGTGCATAACAAAGGGAATCCCCTCTTCGTAATTACAATAAAGAGACTTTTATATTCTGATTTATATTTATATAAAGAAGCGTCAATTTATCGGACACATTCATTTCTTTTGTTCTTAATCTTAAGTTGCTGTGCCACATCTAGATAGTAAATATTTTATTCTCTTGAATAGGCATTATGTTTATTTTTCACTCATCATAAAGCAAATATTATATTCTTAAAAATCCGTCTATTTTAAATGACATTACAAGTTTGTTTCATCATACACTCTGGCAAGTCTATTCATCATTGCGCAACCGTTGAGTCATGACGACTTCGGTCACAACCAGTGGAGTAACTATCGCCAGTCCAGCCGATGTAATTATCTGTATCCCTCTGTGACGACGGACCTCCAAGTCTAGCTTTCATATCGCCAAAAAAACGTTTTTGCCTGATTTTTAATTACGTCTCCTTCAAAAAAAATAAATAAGTGAACCTCGGCGTAATTTAACACAATGTTTAAAAAGTACGTTGGGTCATTTATAAATTTGGCATAACTAATGTTCCGACGAAAAATTAGGTAAAAATTACTTAAACAGAGCTCATAATTTTCAACGGGAGCCCAAGGCATTACAATTAAATCATTTTTTTCATATTAATCTTTAGAAGTTGCAGAAGTTTCTGTACAATATAGTTTATGTCATTAAAAAAAGAAACACTTTTGATATTCATTTTTAATTGTCAACGTTTTGGGTCCAATTTTCTTTCATCTTGCCCCCCCCCCCTGCTTATTGTAAAATGATATATTCAAACTGTATAATTATTAAAATAATTTTGAATGTAAAGTAGAGGCACATGTAACGTATAAATTAATTAACTGGTTTGTAAAATATCCTCAATTGTTGATGGCTAATTTGAAAAAGCTCGTGAAAACATTTTTAGCTGGGGCCCCCGATGTGACTATGACTCGGGGTCCCGGATTGGATCGGAAACACTCGTCACAACCTGGGCCAGCTGTAGGATTTTGGACACCCTAGGCAAAAAAACTTTCTGCGCCTTCCCTTCTCCTAAGACCGAACCAAAATGTGGTCTTGTCGTACCTGACATATTTATCACATCCCATTTGCTCACCCCTTATGGTAAAAGTTATCTATACAGGAAATTGTGTTCGTTGCGTTGGCTCCCTTAACAGGAGATACGTGGGGCTTTCCATTCACAACCAAAAAAGTCGACTGTAAGAATGGAATTCCCAAGTGGTGCAGAAGTCGACTTCGCGCATGCGCGTTGGGTAAGGAATCAGAAGCGGACGAGAAATTGCTTCAGGTTGTCCCGACTCCATCTGAATCCCGAACTTCATCCTTATTCTTATAACCCCGTACTAACAAATTTTACTTACTTCGGATAAGGCTCTGGAAATGTGAATGAATAAGTGATTTTTGAAGGGACAATAGCAAGGCGATATTTTTTGTCACCATATCAGTTTATTTTAAATTACAATTGTTTATAACAAAAGCTGCATTTCCCAATAACAGTTGTCTTCATTTTTAACTGCGCTTTCCAGACCTGTAGAGTTATAAGTCAATTTTTTTTTGTTTATCCCTGACCTATGTAGATTCTGTACAACAAGTATTATTTGATGTAAAATGCAACAGTCAACGAATTTCATGAACCACATTACTATCTTTTGCTCAACCTCTTGAGAGGAGTCAAGGTCAGAGAAGATGGGGGTAGATGCAGAAGAGGCTGCAAAGTGAATGAACATTATCTGTTTTTAGCAGCACTCAATATATAACTAGTAATTTTACAATATTGTACACGGTAGGAATATTAGCTATGACATATATCAACTTCCTTTGGCCAAATTAAACTCAAAGTAAATATTTTAATAGATTGTAGACGAGAATATTGTAATCACAAGTAAATAATTTTCTAACAATTAACAAGCTGTCTACAGTAGGATCACGTCATTGAATAATATCTCGCTTTAAATATTCTGAAAGGCTTCCGCGGCCGGAGTCATGTATACTACGCTCGAAACCACCGACTTAGTCACTTATGAAGACAGCTGCAGCACGGTACCCGAAACGTTAAGTTACTACGACTAGATGCGGCACCAACGGAAAGCCCAGCAAAACAGATCTCTCACATCTTTGAATGGGTATTTCTATCCCGGAAGTGGTATTTCTATCCCGGAAATCACATCTCCACTGCTACCTAGTCCCTAGTTGTTAATAAGAGACATGCAGAACCAGACAACCAGACAATTTTAAAACAATCAGAACCAGAAAACTTATCAAAGTAATAACTCAAACACAATGCAGAGAACTTACCAGAGACTTCAAGGATGACGCTATCAACTTGGCTATCCTTCATCTTTACGAAAAGAGCATTTAAGTATTAAGTCACCGCTCAAGAATTGTAATAAATAATTAATTTCAGTATTTTTATAAAAGCTTTGTAATAAATGGAAGAGATTAAATATTCGCGAGTCCATGAAGGCGCGAAAATAAAACGCCTCTTAATAAGAACCCTCGAACAACGCAGGCAAGTATCTACGAGTTCGGAAAAAGGGTCTTGTTTCTGTCGAGTTTTTAACAAAAGGATGGTGGAAGGGGGGAGACGACCCTCACTTGAGCACGCGTCCAGACACTGCCTAAGTTCATAACAGTCATCTGGTTGTAGCCTTTTATAATACGTTTTAGTAATTTTGAAAAAGATCTGGCATGTTTCAAGATGAAATAATAAAAGAGGAAGGACAGTCGTCGTTAGGAATGAGCGCCCAGACGCTGTGAAAAGGCGGAACAAACAAGTAGTTGTGATATTGCGAGAAAGCATAGGGAAAATATAAATGGGCTTAGTTTTGTGAAGGAATGAATAGAGGTCTGTGCGGAGATCCTTCGCAAGAAAGAACCCCAATTAGACGACGTTGAGCGATGTAGATTTAAAAAAACTAAACAGGACAGAGAAGAGGGAAGGGTGACGACTACAGGGGAGCGCGAGTTCATACAATGAAAAAGGTTATAACGATGATTAGCAGACATGTCAAATTTAAGTGTTATTTTGCAGGAGGCATAAAAATGCATTCCCTTTAATGGAATGAATAGACCTTTGTGAGAGAAGTGAGTCACAAACCAGTTGATCGTAAATTTGATGTCAATTTAAGAAAAATACCTAATCACAGGACGAAGTGGTGTTTGTTAAAACAAGCTCTGTTATTGGTTTATAAATAACTACGTCACAGAAAGTTTAACCAATTGGAGGAAAACCACGTGAGTGAATAATTGTTAGGAATTGGCTGAATCGGATGAATGACGCCAGCGTTGGGTTTGCCTAGTACCGTCAGAGAAGTTGGGAGCTTGTTATTTAAGATTGGAGCGGAGACACTTCGAGAGAATTGAGATTTTGATTTTTAAAAGAGATTTTTCGGGAACTCATTCTCCGAAATGATTGTGATTATGATTTTAGAGAAATATTCTGACTTTGATTAGTTGAGGAACGACGATTCTGAAGTTGATTTTGATTTTCGAGATTCAGAATTCAGATTGTTTAGATTTTTTTGAGAATTGATAAATTTGTTGTGATCTTCAAGAATCTTGTTTTTGAGTTTCTGGATGTTCTATTGAAGATACATTTAGGCGTCAATGCATTGTCAGAGATGCATCGGCTTATTCTAGAACATTGTTTTCGTTCTGAGATGTTAACTGACATTAATGAAAAGACCGGTTAATGCAGTGATTTAGTGATGCAATGAAGATGAACATTCTGACTTTATTAAGAGTGGCGAAATTGTTCATTACGAGAGCAAGAGATACACTCACGAATTCATCAAGTTTCGCTTAAGATGGCTGCATTCAACATCCGACGTCCGATGAGGGATTCGATCTGGCAGGGTCACCGCGCCTAATCTGGGATGGCTTCGGTACAGATGGGGCCACATCGGCGAGACGTGGAATCAGGGCATCCATGCCCTTCCGAAGGTCAACGACATCCCACGGCGGTTGGTGCTGAATTTCTCCTCATTTATAAGGAAATTCTTCGAAGGGCCATTAATGGTACCGTGTTCGCTTTATAGTGTGCAATCGAAAATTTAATCAAGTGATAAAAAAAGCGTATAAAAGACTCTTGTGGTAATTGTGACTTTTATTGTTGAGATGTTTATGTGAAGAAGGGCTTGGATAATGAACCGTGGTAACACTTGTATGATGAACTATGCTAAAGAGTCATAAATTTTAAAGTATTTTCAAATGGTCTCATTCCGTTTAAAGTGATAAATTCAGTGATAATGAAACATGTATAACTTGCTAGTAATTAGCTGTATGTTGTTTGGGGGAGTGTTTAAATGGGAAATTGTGAAATGCAGTGTTGTATTCTTGTAATTTGGGTAATAATGATAACCAATATTTTATAAAACCTGTGTTTCCTTTAAGAAGGATTAGTATCTATTTCACGTAAATTATCAGCCGAACCCGACCATCTCCTTGCCATTTTATAGCAGGAGGACATATCTTATCCCTGAGAGTACCTACCGAGTGAGCAAGGTAAGTGAGCTTAATTTGCAGTCCCTCAATCATTTTTTCTAATACAGTATTGATATTTTTTTCCATTGTAGTATTTGTAAGTGGGAAATGTAGCGTGCCATCGAAGCTTATCCACATGGAGGGTAAGGAGTTGGGTGGTAGGCTATTGTTAGTACGTGGACCGCTTAGCTGGGTTTACCAACATGCTGGAGGGCTTAGTAGAAGTGGTTAGTAATAGTTGTTATGCTTCCAGGAGTTGGGTAGAGGAAGGAGAGTTGGCTTTTCAGTAGTTACAGCTATATGAACTAGGGCATTCATGTCAAAAGCTACAATTTATTCTGGTCTCATCGGGAATTGAACCCGGGATGAATTGGTGAAGAACAGGAACGCTACCACCTGATCCACCTGAGGTATTATTGATACTTACAAAATATAAAAATAAACAGTTACCTTACCAAAAATTAATCTCTACTTAGTGGAATAAAAAAGAGAATGATTAATATTTAAAAAATAAAACAAGCAATGATAAATTAATTAACTATTACAGATAAATTAATTAACTATCGATTACTATATGATATTATGAAAGGAAAATAATTCTATCTAAAAATTAGATTGTATTATCTTCACACTTGAATCTCCACACATCAATGCAGCTCTTTGAATGAACAGTACCCACCTGTATTTTCGTAACTTCACCTCTAGCACAATTCAAATGCCTCAAACTGGTTTGTAAGGTCTAAAACGTGGATAATATTTTCCCAGTAATAGAATGATGTTCTTATAGTCGCGTAGTCGCAAACAGCGGGTGCCCGCGGTGCAGATTCAGTGATGTAGCTGCATCTCGAAAAGAGTGACTCAGCGCTACAGGTCCATAAGACACATTTTTCCGCATCTGGGGTGGAACTACTCTTGAGTCAGTCGCCCGACTGTACGTACCTCTCCCCTTCCTCGTTGACACAGATAGACCCAAACTGGTCCAGCCAACATCCTCCTGCCCCTCAGTTGTTTCAGATCGACCCAATCTGGTATTGGCAACTGTCCCCAATTTCCTTTGCTGGTTCAGACAGACCTAGTCTGGTCCCACTAGCATTATCCTTCCGCTGCTCAGCCCAACTATCTTCCGAGCCAGCACAACCCGGCTCTTCCCAACTCCCGTACTCTATCAACGCGTCTCTGTCATTTTAAGGATTGTCAATATTGAGTCGCTCTTGGGGAGAACCGTTCCCTCTGGGACGAAGCTGCGTCGCTCCGGAGTCGCCGTGTAAGTTGCTATTTTAAGGACAATAAACCACTATTTGCTACGACTAGGGTCTTTACCTAATCTCATAATTCCATAGGCCTATAAGGGAATAGGGTAATTGCTTCTCAAGTTACAGTGTCCCTTTTAGTGGGTTGATAATATTAAAGGTTACGTCGCTTCACGACATTATTATCAGTACAATATACAAACACGTGGAAAATAAAAATAGCATATTTCAATACTTCGAGATAAAGAAAGATAATGCAAAATGTAAATTATGATTCCTAAATAATGGATATATTTTTACAATAACAGTCTGCTCCCTGCTCACGAGCGAAGAAGAAACATTGACTCACTTCTTGTGAAAGAGCAAGAAATAATGAAATTAATTGTGTAAAATTTTATGATATGAATCTTCTNAATTATTTTGTGTGTGTAGATCTTGGGGTAACTATTGATACTAACTTAACATGGGCTTCACATATCCATACTAATATATAAATGCGTAACGCGAAAGTGTGTCTTTCTGTTTGCTACTTAATCACGACTAAACCACTGAATTGATCGTGTTCAAATTTGGCAAGGAGAGAGTTAAGATGTTCAGAAAGATCATCGGCTAACTTTTATTTTAAAATACATTAAAAGAAAGATAGAAAAAGATTTTGACCATAAATGTCGATGAAATCCAGAAAAAGAGGTGTTCTCATACGCTACCTAAACGATTAGAGAGAGGTGACAAGTATGAGTAACAATATTGTTCGCCTCAAAGAGTTTACGAAAAACGTCCGCGACACATACGTCTATCTACAAAGGTTTCCCTACATCATCGCAAAAACGTTATTACAAACACGAGTGTTAAAATATTTCAAATTAAGAGAATAACACAGGCACACAAAAAAAAGTGGAAAAAGTTTTTCGTGATTAAAAGGAAAATGGAGTGTAATGGAGCAATTCCGGTTCCTGATTCGGATTCAGAGCATCAAAATACATAAGGTTAGACAGGTCTAGTTGATACACGACCTACTTGATCACACAAGAGATCATTGTATAAGTATCATCAAGTTGGTCTTGATTTTATTGTGATCTCGTTCGAATCTTTATAGGTTACCTCATAGTATTGTGCAAATTTCGAGATATAAAAAATGTGTCTTAATGAAATTTTGATAGGAGAAGTATGTAAGAGACGTCCCCTTTATTTTATTTTTTCGCGTATTTAACGCGACGCCATCTGGCTTAAACGCAGGACACTCAATCCTGGCGACGTGACGCTACACTTTTGTCGCTTGAAATTGTCGCGCTGTCGCACGCGTTTGTCGCCCACGCAGGACACGGCCTAAGATCTCACATTCTTTATGATGTATTTCTCCAGACGCCAACTATCATGGCCTCCTGCAATTGGCAGGCCAGAGTCTAACGCTTGGCAAGACCGGTCTTGTAGGCCAGCCAGTCGGTCAAAGAGAAGTATCTTAGCGAACACGTTCGTTTATTTAGTCGTCAATATCATAGAAGCTAAAAAAATATAGCGTAAATAAATAATTAATTACTTTAAGTTCAGAGACGTGCTACTGTCCATCCAGGATGTGTTGNGGGGGGGGGGGGCAAGTCGGCGCTCCCCTTCTTCAATAGAAGACACAGCACGATATTTACCGAATACAATGTCCATAATTTATCATATATCTTATTTCTTTCCCTTTTAGTCTCACGACTATCGCTGAAGCGATTCTACGAGATATAGTACATCTGCGTTATTCGCCACTTTCTAATTCTTTGAATTTCTCAGAACGGCTTTCTTAGAGGGTGAGATGGTGACGACACTGCAGTGTCAACGTGATTGGCTCTTGGCGCTCATAAGGCCCATTATATGTATTATTAATTACAGGCAGTACCTCAAAAAAGGTTGTAGAAGTTAACCTCGCATCTGCCAAATAAAGTCCTTGGATCGGCCCTGGAGACCAGTATACTCGGTTGCTTACCATTTCATCCTTCTTTTGTGGTGGTTTTTCAGTAGTATGTAATTTATNTTTTTTTTTTTTTTTTTTTTTTTTTTGATGGGGCTTGACGGCTCGTGGACATCGAGGTCATTAGAACCCTAAAAACTTGTACAGGTAGGGAAAATGCAGTTACGCACTAGGGAGAGCCAACATGAGTCTCCCCGCATGTGGGACTCGCCGAATGACTCAACCATACCCTCCTGAATTACAACTCAAATATCAACATCTCAAAACATTACACACATCATTAAAAAAAATTAAAAAAAGAAAGAAAGAGGAAAATGAAAGATACTCTAGCGTCGGGATTGAAAAGAACAAGAGGTGACCAAGGAAGGTCAGGAAGGAGCCTTGCACAAGTAAGTGGAAGTAACGCCAGACTCAGCTCGGTGCCCCGTGTTTGCCAAACACGTACTTACTAGATGTAAGTCCCCTGGGGGGCGTTTATTGGTTTAGAATATTAATATTCAAAATACGACAAAAGAAACTATTTATTTTCAGAAATTTTATTGGAATCTAAGGAACAATGAAGTCAGAATGACTCCCCTCCCCAACACACGAAATGTCTACTCGAAGACGTGGGGTGCTTTACTCCGCTGTTCTGTAATAGTTACACCACTAATGGAATATATTTACACTCTTGATGGTCACTACCCACTAGAAAATCCCATACTACACCTGTATTTAACTTCTCGAAGACGTTATGCCAGTCGGAGACCGGGCGGAATAGAGGGTTCCAAACTGAATAATAGTTATTGCCACTTTACATTTACAAAACTATCCTTAACTACCTTCAACTTCTTTTCCTAAACATGCCGGTCGCTGGCGCACGTATTTTTTGTTAATAGTGGTATATCGTATGTCAAAAAAACAAATCGAATGCCTTTCCACCTCTGCATTTTTTCACCCCTAAATGTTTCCGCCCCAGGCTTCCGCGCCTATGTTAATTATATAGACGAGCGCCCCTGGCCACAACTTCCAGTACAGTGATGCTCTAATCGCTTTTTCTGGCGATACACAGCAAAACAGGAAACCATCCACATCAGTGACGTAACTGGCACCCTGTACACCCGGACATTGCCCCTGTCTCATGGAACCCCCAACCTGTAGAAGTAATAGGGGGCTTCCTTCATGTTTTTTAATTGTTTGTGAAGAAAAAATATTATTCAAACAAAATAATTTTGACTATTACATAAATATTATTTTACGTAATCTAGCCATAATTAATCGACGAACATTTTGCATATGCCCAATTTTTAGAGTTGATTATTTTATGCTATCGGCCAGTTTTAACTCTGCCAGGTATAGTTGCGACTGCAGAACGGTCGTTTCCGAAATTGAAGCTTGTCGAAAGTTACCCGCGAAATTCCTTGAATCAAGACAAATTGAGTGTTTTAAGTGTTGTATCCATCAAATACGGTGTTACAAATGTTTTAAGTAGCAGATTAGATCAGTTCGTTAAAACATTGGCCGAAACAAAAGTACTTAGTATGAAATTATTAATATATCCTTGAAATGTTTATATAATTACCGCATTAAAAATGTATGGTATGTAAATATTATAAATTAAATTACTAAATAATTATTGAGATATGTTGTATTTTTACTAAAAACTATAAAATATTCTTGTAAATTTAACTGTAACTAAAACACTAAAACTGCGGCCACTAAGGGACCCCGAGCCACATTTTGCCCGAGGCCCCCACATGGATAGTTAAGCTTCTGATCGACATGTTATCAAATGGAGAAATACATCCTCAGACTGCAACGATACATCACCAACATGATAGCGCGAAGAGCTGCGAATTTATATCACTCCACTTTATATCATCCTCATCAATTTGTGAGAGAAGCTGCCTTGTAACAAAAAAACCTCTTGTACAAGACTATTAGAAAGGTTTTTGGTACCACACGCTTTTTGTCAATACTTGGAATAAATTTAAGAATAGATATTAAAAATTAGTTAATAATTTTTTTATTTTTACAATCTTAAACACACCTCCAGCTAGCTTTAATTTATGACCATTATTTCGCAAAATGAAAAATTCATATATTTTCACAGATAGTCCACATTTTAGCAAACATACATACTTTCATCCTGTGTTTAATAACTTACTGTTTTCGTGGTTTCAAACTGTAATTCATACCTGTAATTCAATATTTTCAAATTTAAACGATAAAAGATGCGCATAAGCGTATGAGGACCTAATTGTAAACGAGTCCAATAAGTGTATAATTTACAATTTCTATAATAATTATGCTACAATAATGAAACAAAAACTGGCGCTTTTGTAAAATTATAACAATTTCCGAAAAAAACTAGAGGTGCAAAACCATCGCACACCATTGCACATACTTTCTCATATACGTTTCTCAGTCTGGACTAGAGAGCGGAATTAAAGCATTCTATTTGGAGAGGGATGGTTTTCACATGTTACTCTATATTTTGATTGTCTCCATTTTACCCAATTTGATTAGTTTATTAAAGAAATATTTTACTACCATTTATATAAAAAAATATCTAATATACAAATTCTGTGTTTTTTCGTTTTTTTGGGAGATAAGATCAGCAAAATATATGTTCTATTTCAAAAGATATATTTATTAATAAATATAAAGACAAATAGGATATTATTAACGAGAGAACAAAGCCAGCAGACCATAAGTATTCTTATATAATTTTTTTTTTGTTGTTGTTGTTGGGGCTTTAGGGCTCGTCAACATCAAAGGTCATTAGAGCCCAATTATATAATTTAATTAGGAACTAAATTAGGAGTTAATTTATTAGCAATTTGACATTTCAAAATTATATTAACAAACACTAATCGTATCTATTAATTATTTCGGTTAAATAGGTGATACTGATTGTTTTAATTACTTCCTGTTATTTCGTAACGCTCCTTGTCTATCTCGTCAACGAATTCTGTGTTAAAATACATTTTTAACAATAATACTATTTTTAACGATTGAAACTACTATAAAGCATTGAATTTAAAAAATTATGAAAAATAAACAAAAAGATTTAACAAACATGACCTTCAAAATAAAACAAAAAACACGTAGCCAAGTTAATTCTTAATATAAAATAAAATAACATCCTCACACATCAAATAATATACACAAATATTAAATATGACACAGCATGCACCAATTAACAAGAAAATCCGGCAAAGGGAGCAGTGGACAAATCTGATACGTAACCTAACGCAACAAAATGATGCAACGTCACCGGATGTGAGGTACGACAAGTGCGTAGCTGTCGCGTGGGTGAAAGATTCGCGATACCAAGAGACACATAAGATGCAGACATTCCTCTGTTCTCCTCTTTAAAGTAACATATAAAAATGACACATCTATAAACATATACTCTTTGGATTCACACCATTGGCAAACTAACAACTAGGCGCCATAAACGTGCATGTGTATGTATGAATGTATTTATTGTAATGAAATAAAGGGGGGTAATTAAAATCATAAATGGGATAATTAGAATTTCAAACAAACATAAAATCTCAGGGTATTTAATTAAATGAGTTTTGGGCTAGAGTTATTTCACTAGGTGAAAACAACACTCAGGGTTCCTTATCCCATAAGAAAACGCAAATATAAAACAAATCAACCAAAATTGTTTATTACACAAGGATACAAAATGCTTAATACTACCATGCTCACTCCCCATTCAATCACACTAAACAACCCCCAAAATAACACATTAAAAAAACCTTTACACTTAACACAAACATGCTATCAATTATTACCAGCCAAGATGTTGACTTTAATCACTGAATTTAAATGCACAGAATAATTACATAAAAGCTCATCTTCATAACAAGGTCCTCATTAATGAAGACAATGTTTGAAAGTTCTGAGCTTGGACCAAAATCATCTTAGACCGTAGCACACGATATTCTTCTTCGCTGCTACTTATGCTATGACTGGATGCAACTAGTATGTACTCATTACCATAATCAGAGATGGTATATCAGTTCATTAAAATGGCGCAGATGTACTCGCCATTAAGACACGCATAAACTCGTCCCATTCCGTCCTTCAGCTAGTTCAGGCCGCCCGTCCATTCAAAGAACCCGACTCTCGATTCCCGGAAGTACCTGCGCCAGCTGGTGTGCTTCCGCCTCCTAAGACGCTGCCTTCATCTTCCGAGTACCACTCAGGTTCATTGTAGTTCGATCAGCCTGCGATCAGAAGCTCCTACACGACGCGATCAAACTGGTAGCTTACCGCCACTCGTCCCGAATTAACTTGGTCAATGCTCGGATCATTCTCGGGTTAGTCTCGAAAAAGCGATAGATTGCTTGATCGCGGAATAAGTCTAAAATGACTGATCACAACACAAAACTCCAAAAGTGATGTTCTTAGAATGAACAAGATATGTCGTCAACACCGAGTTATAAAGTAATGTTCTTAGAATGAACATCATGTAATCTGATGGATTGCACTATCCTGAATGGATGATATGTGATCGAGAAGTAATCTGCCTGAGAGGTAGTCTGTTCTGCTCGAAAAAGAATCTGTTGTATGTAAAAAAACAAATCTGTGTTTCGCTCCAAAAATGAATCTGTGTGTTTGATTGCCTCTGCGTCTTCGTTTTATCAATACATCCCCTACTCTCTCCTATGATGCTCCCTCCCGTAACTCCAAATTTCAAAATCCACGTGATCAGGTTCCGCCAATGCTTATAAATTTCTAAGTCACGTTGAGCCCTTTTAATTAGACAAAAATTGAACGACGAGTGCAAGTTTCTAGCCACTCACGATGTTGCTTTTCGGAAAGATTCGTTACTCAACGGCCGCCTGTCTCAACCGTCTTCTCACAGCGGCATCGCTTCTTTTGGAAGAAAGGACTAGACACGTTCGTCCCTTTAACTGCCTCCCTTGCCACTCACGCTTTCCTGCGCGTCGCTTCTACGACGCACGCCAACGGTCCTGGCATTGAAAAGTTTCTAATATTATTGAAGCAGTTGGGAACGATTGGTTGAGCCGCCCCCACACCCTTGCTCCCAGACACGCGACCGTTGCGGTATCTTTAAATTTGTAAAGAGCTTTAGGCCGTGTGTCCCCTGCGTGATTGTCTCTTTAAAACTCGCTGCCTCTTTTCTAACAAAAAACCTCCTTTTTCAAAATATACTTTATTACTCTCAGGCCTTTTCTCAGCCCCTCAGTTTTATGGTTTCTTTCTTAAACGAAGACCCCAAGACCCTTCTCCCTCTCCTACAATGTTCTGGCAACGTTCTCCGTACTTTTCCGTTTGTCATCGGATATTTTGAAACTCATATTACTTATGTTTATTAATAAATAATAATAAATTATTATTTATTATTATTTATTAATAATAAATTATAGATTACACTGAGTATACTGTTTAAAAATCATAAGAATTGAAATAACATAAAATTCACGATTTATTGTTACAATCAACACGCCACCAGACAAAGCCTGGAGAACCTGTATAATAAATCCGCCTCTACCCGAAGGAAAAACGGAGAAAAACCCGGGCCAGGATGGGGTTACAGAATTTACGTACACAACCGTGCCAAAGTTAAGTACACATAAAACTAAATTAATATGAGCCATAAGACAACACAATCATGCAAGAAAATAGATTTTGAAATTGTTNCAAGAAAATAGTTTTTGAATTGTTATAAGTTATTTTAAAAAGTTCTACAGCAATGGCGTGATAAAGTACAAGACGAATTTAACTTTTATTAAAATCAATAAATTATTTTCAGTGTAGAAGCACTGGTGCAAGGAGGTAGTTTTTAACCGCGGATTTGAAGATATTCAATTTCATAATATCTTTTATATTCTTGGGCAGGGAATTATATAGAACGATTCCCGAATGATAAGGTCCTTTTTGGCAAAGAGTGGTTGACACTCTAGGGCGATGAATATTACTACTATTGCGTGTATAGTGTTCGTGAAC
>NNCF01130575.1:193738-239113 GCA_002313205.1 Laupala kohalensis | reverse complement strand
AGTTATAATACTAATAGAATGTCAATATGTTTGTAATTTTTAGCAAAAAATTACATGTAAGTTATTATCAAACTATAGATTATTCTGACTATAGTGTTTAAAAATCATAAGAATTGAAATAACACTAAATTCACGATTTATTGTTACAATAGACACGACCCAAGACAAAATCCGCCTCTACCAGAAGGAAAAACGGAGAAAAACCCAGGCCAGGATGGGGTATATAATTCCTAGTGTTCAAACTGGCAGGAATATAATGGAATTTGACACAACATAATTATTACAGCCATGCACAAGAACTTAAATCATCTAAACCACTAGGCATTTGCTCATCCACTTTGTGTTCATCAGTTAGTGTCACAACCAATCGAGCAATTTGTTCCATTAGTACTCTCAACTCTGAAATTCTGTAACTATTGACGTTTTGATTCCTATGTTTCATTTCTAAATTTAATTAATAAACTATAGCAGAACGTCTATTATTCAGGGATGTTACAGATCATCAAAATTCACTTTACTAAAGATAGCTTCTTCATAGAAATTCAGGGGAAAAAATAATGAGAGGAAATGTTTATTTTTGAGACCATGAATAAGGCGGTTAGTTCTAGAGTGTTGACTGTTATAGGTATTTTCTGGGAATGGCAACATATCATGGCAATTTGTTACTTTACTTTCCAGATAATCAATGCTCTACAGTACCTGCTAAAAACAAAAACCTTATTTTTTAGTGATACATAAGTGTGTACTTACTATTAATCATTGCAGTTGTGAGTAGAGAGCTTGTGCAAAATATATACCACCAAGAAGTGCAGTCAGCAATACAATCACTAGTAGCATGACACAGCAACACAATTTTCTCTCTGGCATTTTCAAATCTCCAAATTGGTTGTGCACTAAAGTGTGTGGTCCCTACATCAGTAAACTTCTACGAGTCAAAGTTCAGTATATCCCAAGCCTTGGGTGAAGGGTGATAGAATAGGGTTCTCTTACATCAAAGTTGCTTTAACTATGTACTCTTTATAATCTGAATTTACTCTTGATAATGCTGTAATTGGGTTCAAACTATGTGTTATTCGTTTAATTTGTTCAGTATAAATTGCCAGTCAAGTAAGAGATTTTTCTTTTAGTGAGTAGTTTGTCTTGTCTATTGGAATAAAAGAAACTTTCAGATGCGCTCCTATAATTAGCAACAATCAAGACATTAAACCTTTCATTCATTATTGTGATTTATGTAGTCAATGTTACTGACATGTCAGAGAAATCTCTGGAATATATTAAATGGCGTTTTGTCCCATGAGGAGGAAGATGCACCCAGTACATTTTCATAACCTAACCCCAGGAGTTGTGTACTAATAGTGACATTACATAAAATTTGAATCTTATTAGGATGATCTCTGATTTTGTTAACTTTAAAGCATGAGCCTCAGGCCCCAAAAGACACGAGGTGTTTTTGAGACAGTGAAAAGACATTTTTAATGGTTTTAAGCTGACCCATGTAGTTTATTTTAATCAATTATGGCAGCTAGGATCTTCATAACTTTCTCTATCTAAATGCCACAGATTACTAATGTTTAATATTATAGAGGGTTTAAATATTGGAAATTAAATAATTATTTATTTTTGATAAAATGGTGTTCTACCTTGATAGAATATTCTACAATCCCCACCTTGTTTACATTGGTTTAACGAAGGATTCATAAATGCCGAAATGATACCTTGCTTTTATACCATCGTCATCTATCATCTAGGACATATCCAGCTCAAAACGTAAGGTGAGGTAGATTTCTGAATTCAACCTATGTTAAAGAGAATTGAATGCCATAGAATGATGATATACGCCATCATTTAAAAGAATCAATTTTTAACAATAGTATGGGAGGATTAGTTGCAAATTTTTCAACTACTCCTTTTACGAAATGTTCCATGTGGAAAATATGGTATCTGCCCCAACTCTTGTTGGGTATGGGGATTTGGAAGGAAAAAACACAGGATATGAAAAACATGAAAGTTTTACTTAGCTCCAAACCACACAAGACACGATTGGAATACAATAAAGCCGTAGCTATAAACAAACGTCGACACGTAAGACCTCTGGCGGCCAACACTGGAACTAGGATCCGTCCCTAGTATTCACAACAGCAACTGCCCCAGCCTACATATGCCCTTGTCTATCATATCATCACAATTATTCAAACTCTACTTTTTATTACGTAGGAACATTTCTTGCAGTAACTTACAAGAATTGAAGCTAGAACTTTGTTTATAATCTGAATGTAACTTGGATACTTAAAAATGCATCTGGATTGTGTACGATAGTGTATTACTTCAAAACTTGACTTACAAGAGAAGCAATACTTTCTTAAATATTCTATCTGTGAGAAGAAAATAAAATCTAAATCTCTCTTAAATTGTGAGGAGAATCTGAGAGTGAAGATACTGTATGGTGATAATTTATAGATAGCAAAATTGATCTTTGTTTTGGAAACTGTACTTTTTTAAGTAAATATTACACAAACTTATCTTTAATTCCAACATCTCGGTAGAAGTTATTCTTTGCTCAAATATTATTTTGTACTAATTTAATAATTAATAATAGGAAAAGGACCACTGTCAAGAGCTAACTTGAAGTCCCAGGATACTAAGGGATATTGTAATTGCCATGTTCCCCACCACCTAAGCACGACTCTCACAATTGAATTGAAACTACTACAGCAGAAACCCTCTTAACCTGTTTGGTCAGGACTGAGACCCTGGCTTGTTAATTCAAGATTCCTGTGAAAAGTCTATTCGTTCAAAAAGAGCCTATAATTTAATCAGGCTATCACGAATAAACAAGCAAATGAGAAGTCATTGCAGCTCATTTCATCGTATTGTATGTACATGAATACATAAACAAACAAGAAAAAATTAAACATTACAAATTTATATAAACTTCAAAAACTTCATGTATATGGGTAACAAAAGAAACCTGTTCCATGGAATAGACCAGTTAATCCTAGGACAGGTTGCTCCATGGTTGGTTAATAGTAATTCCACTGTACCCTACAAACAACATGTGACACTCATTTTCTCTACACTATACCTAGGTAACTTTGTGGTTAAAATGTTTGTTCAAATGTTAATATTGTTAGTACAAAGGTGGAAGAGCTTCTCCTTCACAAGTGGCCACATTCCTCATGCGAGTCTATCAAGTCAGCTCACAACAGTACACAGCCAAACTGCATTAAGAATAGTGATAAATAATACATACAACCACTATGCAGAAACAAAATACAAATTTGTTTACCTCCATGATCTAGGAAAAAAATATTTATTTAATGTTATCACCATTTAAATAAATTCTTACCAAGAACAGATATAAATACTCAACTTTAGTGTGCTTTCATCTCATTATAACATTAGGTTCTACAAAAAACTTTCTTCACACTCAATTCAATTAAAAGAATAATTATATACTATCTGAATGAACATAACATATCTACAAGAAATGTGAAATACTAACTTTAGATTTCCAGTGGTCATCTAAAAATATTTAGTACAAATCAAATAACAAAAATAATCATCACTGAATAAAGCCAAAATTCTATTCTAAGAGCTTTTCCCCCTTTTGTTTAAGTTTTTTATTAATTATATCTTGTCTAAATGCTTCCCTTTCTTCTTCCATTTTTTTATGTATTTCAACAGCAAAATCCACTTCTTTGCTTAACTGAACAATTTTTGCCTGAAAGAGAAACAATTTATCAGATTCTACCAGCTTCTTCAGAAGACAAAATGAAATAATGGAACACTTAAAATTATGTTTATGTTATATTTGGGTTTATTTGCATATTACATCATGCTGCTCCTCCATGGGTGGCTGTCTCCAAGTGTGATGAATATTGTGGGTAATGGGGGAGATACATGATGTGTGTTATGTCACGCAAACCGTAATCCCATTTCCTAAGTTTTTACACCATAACATTGAGTATGTTTCATGCACTGAATAAACTCAAATGGATGGCCGAAGTTGGAATCTCTAGAGTTGGATTTTTGCTCATACCTCAATGATTGAACTGATTCCCAGGTCTACTCAGCACACTACAAATAAAGTGATAAATGATGTTGACTACATCTCCCTCCTCTTTGAGCAGAGGTCAAGAAATTTTGCAGCTCAACACCTCAGGTCATGCTGTGGGACAGTTTGACATATACAAACTCAAAGCAATTAACAACATTCATTATGAATTTATAGTTCAAACCTAATCATGTAGGGCACTGTACAAGTATAAAAGTTATAGTTCAGCAGCGTACCCAATTATTGTCTTGGAGGATGTCGTGAAGGTGCATTGATGATGAGTGTATATAATCATACAGTTCGAAAATAGGTAAGAAAACCTTAGTAGCTAAAGAGCACATCTTTTCAGGAATTCAGTTTGAGGAGACACCAATGCAAAAATACACAAAAGCCTTTATGGTCAAAGGGAATAAATGTTCCATCAGACGCCAAGTTCTTACCTATTTTTGTCGGAACCCAAAGAGTGGTTTTATTTAAAAATAGGAAAGCAGTCAAGAGGTGAGACTTGTGGATTAAAGATGTTGAATCAATACTGATTAATTACCTAATATAAAAATGTTGTATACTTCTAAATATGGCACAAGAAATTGATTGCCTCAAAACTTAAAAGTTGGTTTTCCTTAGTTCTAGTCACTGTACCCCTTGACTTCTAGGTCAATCACAACATTTATTTATAAATACAATGTATAGTTTGTATATACACATAAATGAACTTCTCATAATCCTCTTGAACTTATTTAACAAGAATAAAATATACCACCACACATGCAATGCATTCTTTATATAATATAAAGGAGCAATCATAAGTTACTTGTATGTAGAACTAGTACAAGAAATTATTACAAGAACAAAACCAAAACCTTAATAACGATATTCAGGGAAAATGAGTTTCTGAACTTCATATATATTATTCTTACCGCATACTCCTTATGTTTCATTAATTTTTTCCTCATATTAGAACCAAGGGGTACAGGTCGGCCATCTTGATAACTATAGTCAGGCAGATTGGTCAAAGGGCCATATGATGTGGGATTTTCATTGAGTCCTTGCCTATGAAATTTTTTTTTAAAAAAAAGACCAAAGTTAAATATAGAGAAATATTTTAACAATAAATAAACAAATAGTTAAGGCTACTGGCCAGAACACTAATTAAGGAATTGAGAAACTTAACTCTCTAAGACACTTGCTAGGGAAAATCAATTCCCACAAAACATAGTAAAACTAACATTAAAATTGTACTAAGTAAACAAATTATAATCCCTACTAATATGACAGACAACACAATGTTTATCACATACTACAAGCTCTAACTTGTCCAATGCAAAAACAGAAATTGATTTGCAATGCACTCATCAATGGTATTTGTCCAACCAAAAGAAGGCATATATAAATTCCAGAAAATCAAAATAAATACATTTTTACAGTGAAGTCCGTATACTACAAGAACTTCACAAAAAAACAACAAAAAAAAACAATAAACTCTACAACAAAATTAAACAAGTGACATTGGCCACACATTCCACATACTTGGAGCCCTTGATACATCATAAAATCCTGAAGACTGATTCTCCTATGCTTTTCCAGTGACATATTCATGTCTAAATACACTGTTCTCCAATGGAACCTAGAAGTTCAACAATCTATTCTTAAAAAGGTGAATAAACACTGTAAAACCTTTCTAGTCTGGCATTATCGGTAAGGACTATTATTTTTAAAAGTCAATTTAATTAATTTGTGGGCCACTTCCTTGACAATTGCCACAATTAGTGAGCTTCACATCCATTGTAACTGAATTTACAATCATAATAGAGATGCTAGATTAATGTTAGGTTTTTGATTTACAGTAGGCGACATGAAAAAAAGAAATATTAGTCTACATCATTACTTTTTTTTCTAATATAAATGATAAAAATATTTAGTGAAACCTCATTAATTCAAAACTCCAGAGACAACTAAAAAGATTTGAATTCCGAAATTTTCATATTAAACAATTTCAAACTACGAAAATTTCACTATATAATATAAATACTATCATAAAACTACTATTATATAACTCGCTTCCATTATCATATCCTCAATTGTATTAAGTATATGTACGTTTGTAAGAAAGGTTATTTATAATAGTATATTTATGTTGTTAACAATTAAAACCACATTCTCAGTCTTTTTCTGTATGAGTATCCTTTCAATAAATTCGAAATAAAAATTTTCTGTCACTGTTAAAAAAATTTTAATTATAAAAAGAAAAGAATCATTTTCAACTCCAAGGTAAATTTCAAAGTTTGTTCTTGCATTATGAGTAATTTTAGAACATTTTCAAGTTTTTCTAAATAACTCACAAATTGTCAATCACATTGTGACACCACAACTGGAACATTCATTCAAAATTACTCATAAACATATCTACCAAGAAAAGGGGATATTAGATTTCCCATGGCTAGTCTAATGTCTTGTAAATAAAATTTCCCATAAAATAAAATTTAAAAAAAGAAGAAAAAAAGAAAAAGAAAATGGGTCCATAATATTAACAAAATTATCTATCAATCAAAATTTCGAAGAACATGGAATATGATTGAATGATATCTAATTTCCAAGAACATGGAATACTGTCAACGTCATTAAAAATAATGGATTTTCTAAATCTTTAATATAAAGGTTTTAAAATTTGAGACTGAAAATTATACAAAAAGCCACTATCTCATAAAAGTTAAAACAAGATACTTCTTTCAGAAAATTTACTTATCATCCAGGTTTTCAACTAACATTAAAAAATAAAACTAAGCTGTTTACTCAAGTAGTTCGCCCATCCTAATCTACTCTTGCCTATATTTTCCAATTGATGCTAAACCAGATGTTAGCTGAACATCCATTTCTTAGAAATCTAATGTTCTTGTATAAATTACTATAAAATGAATCAATAATCTTGCATTACTATGAATAACTCTAAAAGCTAGATGAATTGAACAAAATTTGAATCTCCACATCTTCTAATTCTCCTTGCAAAAGTCATAGTCTCCTCTTTTTTATAAATGTTTAAACTGTACTTTGATGAGCTTCCATCCTGGTAATAGGACATCATAGAAGAGAAATTCAAATCCTGCTTCACAAGTCCTTCATAAATGAGAAAATTGAGTCATCACATAGAAGATAAATGGTAACTTAATTAGTAATTTATTCTGGAGCATGGGTTTTCTGAGAAAAACAGTCACAGGATATCGGTCACAGATGTACACCCAGAGTACATCCGATGTAAAGTGTCTCTAATAACAGATTAAGACAGGTCTTTGGTCTAAGTGGTGTTTTTTGTTCCTAGGGAAGAAAAACTATACTTGGGCACTATTCAATCAATTTAATTTAATATCATTATTTCAAGCTAATTCCAAATAAAAAGTATCCTCTAAAAATAGATCAGGTTTTACAAAATTGATTGTAAAGACTGCAATAAAGTTTACATTGGGTACAGAAAAAGAAATATCAAGATTAAATAAAAGGAACACTTAAGAAGTATCAAAATCAGATATTGATAAAAAAATTGGTGTGGGAATGCACTTTTGGAATGTAGCCTAAGCCATATTGTTAATAATAGGGCACTTCAATTGAAAAATGCTACTGATTAGTAGCTAACAAATCACTGCTTTATGATTAAAATGCTCTAAAAAATATGCTTACTAACTAATAGTAATACAAGAAAAAGCATAAACCAAGAAACATTTAAAACTAGTAGAGCATTCATAGCAGCTATTTAAATTCCATCACACCACAAAACCCACTTTCAAGTGATCATAATACATGAAAATGGTTCTCTACATTCCACTAGAACTAATTTAAAAAATAGATGAAGGATAACAGCCATATAAAATCCAATAGTCAAGATTCTACTATCACAATATGCTTTCTAGTGAAATGGTTTTATAAACTGAAATGCCATAATCTTATTCCTTTTACAATATTAAAATTTTTCTATTTCATTATAACACATTCAGTTAGTGAGTTTTTAGTACGCACCAGACTCTTAGTCTTGTTATGTGCTGACCTGCACACTGGGAATTATATTTTACTCTGCAAGATTATGATTTTCATACTATTACAAGGTTAAAAAAACTGAACAAATAAATTAATTTTCTATTTCTGGCTTTCAAGCAAGCATTTAATCACCTTTTTAAGAATAGCTTATTGAACTTCAAGATTATGTTGGGGAAGTGATATAAAAATTTATACATCTTCTCGCCACCAAAGAAGCATCAGAAGACTAGTTGTCAGGAGTTGTCAATAGGAGCAAGAGCTCCTGAAACTAGGCAAATATTAAGTGGATTGTGTGGCCACCTTGACACCACTAGGAAGAGGATGACAGAGCGAGGGGTTCACATCACTTGGATGATATTTTATTCTTCTAGCACACATCTACCTTTTGTTTCAGAAGCTTAGAACAGAAAAATAGGAAATGTAAATGTATTGGGATAACATTTGGAAAAAATGAGTCAATAGGTTTGAATATTTCTACAGCTTAAATGACAATAAAATTTGCTTGCTATTACAATACAATACATGAAAAGAAATAGTTTAAAGATGAAAAGGCTTTGAAGGAATAAAAAAATGTTTCTTACCACCATTTTGATGATGAGTAAATAAATAACAACCTCCTTTTTAGCGGACAATATTTATTTTTTTTGGATGGACTGTTCTTTTAGAAAATGATTAGGTTTTTAACAATTATACTTATAGTAGAGCTATTTACATCAATCATTAATATATTATTAAATTATAAACTTTTGTGACCTTTAATAGACAAACAACAATTTCACTCTCAATACATAAATAATTTTCAAAGTCTATATTATCTTCACCCAGTACAGAGTCATGTCACCAACAAACATAATAATAAAGATTCATTTTCCACAACACAGCAAATAGCACCACATGAAAACATGAATATAATGTAGTAGCTTAATATACTTACTGTATCCGCCATTTTATTCCATATAATATAGATGAGGATTTTACACTCCTAATATGACCTGTGAGAATACAATAGGTTTATTGAAATTGAACACAATATAAAGTACATCATTTAATGAAACTAACTTACAATGGAATAAGTCCAATGAGCTGTTTACAGAACGATATCCACTCATCTGAGGGACAAAAAAATTGCCAATAAACACAAAAATATTATATGAGAGACTTTCCCAGCAAATGCAAAAAAACTAAAATCTTAATATGATATGCCTTGTAAACCAACAAAGAATCTTAGAAAACACAATAGAAAATGGGATAATAAAAATAAAACAAAAGATCAAATTAATAAACCACTCCAAGAAAAGTTTTTTCTTTTCAATATACTTTATTTAACAGTTTTTTTTGAAATTGGATTAGACTTTGCTACTTAAGGAGAGAAGATTGTATTGACTAAAACATGATATACAAAAACGGAGAGCTTAAAGAAAACTGCAGAACTATTATGTACAAATCTTGTTCCTTGAATGGATCAACACAAATGAGATTAACACGAGTGAACCTATTTTGGGTCCACTGTAGGTAAACAAGGTCCCCAATTAGTATTTTTGGCGTGAACAAGGTATGTACCAGTTGAATGCTTCACATGCAATCTAATTTCACCATCATTAAGGATATTTCACATAAGGGATAGATGCTTCCAACTCAAATCTAATTCAACAACAGCAATTAAGTATTTATACAACTAAATCAGGAGATGGACTGATAAATACTTTCGGCAAACTATAAGAATATGGTCCTTTACATTTCATACTCAAAGGCTATAAGATAGTTTTGAAAATAAGTTTCAAATTGCAAATTAGTTATTAATTGTATCATTTCTCAGACAACTTACAAATATCATCCCCTTTGAAATAAGCATTTTCGCCGCGATAAAGATTTCTAAAAAATATATTTATGTTTTAGAAAACAACGTGTGATTATTTGACTCGATATCATGCAACCTGCATGCGCCTGCATGCAACGCTAAATTCTTGGACCATGCTCAGACCAGCTCAGACCATGCTACTTCTTGTTGTTTACGTTTGATCAGTGCACATATTGTGTCTGTTTGTAACTGATCGTCACTAGTGACTGCAGTCGTGATGTAATCCAGGTGGCGTTGATTTAGCCAAAATAATGTATCGTCACCGGTTGTGACGTTACGACAAGAGCATAGAGGTCACGTAGGTGGACGATTCACGATATCAAGAGAAATATAAGAAGCAGACATTCCTGAGTTCTCCTTTTCAAAGTAACATAAAAATGACACATACTCTTTGGATTCACACCATTGGAAAACTTATAACTACGCGCCATAAAAAGTGTAAAAAGTAAATGCAAGAAAACCCCATTAACTAAAAATGCATATAATGAACAATAACTAACATTTTAGTCCTGCTCAAAGTCAATAAATTAACAAATTACTAAAATTATTTTACTGCGTCTATACCAAAATTTCAAGCGAAATACCGCTAATGCGGATGTAATGCATAGTAATTCTACTTTACGCACAGAAAATTTAAGCAAAATCGTTGGACCAGGTTTTGAAAAATATCCAAAAATGTACTTTGACCTTCAAGTGAAGTGCCTTTTGCGTTCAAGTAAAAAAAAATTGAAAGCATGTGCATATGTTAGAAGTAAATTCTACCCTAAATACGAAAAATGAAAACAAAATATTTTACCATTCAGTCAGGAGTGCTGCGGACAGTGCTACAGACGGACGGACCGGACGGACGTCCAACCAAAAACAACTTTTTCGGAGTCAGGGGTCACCAAAGCGGATATTTCCGCAAAAATCTCGTTTCGAATTTTTTCACTAGTACAATACTTGCTATATATTACGTATATGAGAAAGTAAAAATAAATGAGTTTGTTATGTATAACAAAAGAATATCCAATGACCATGTCATATTTAGGACTTATTTTTCTTCACTTTCATGTTTTTTTTTTTAATTTCGAGGGCTCCTTGCAATCGGGGCCCCTAGACCTGTGCCTAGTAATTGGGTAATCCAGCACTGACGCCCAACGCTGTAACGCCACTCTTCGTGATTGTTGTCGGCGGGGCGGAGATCGGAGCGCCAGGTTATTCCTTGTCTCGGAGGGTACGTAACTTAACCGTACTTACGCGACGGTTCTGCAATAGGCAGAGATGCATGACATACGCAATGAAAGGACGTTTTATTCAATAATTATAATGCAATCGTATAGAATTCGTATATGAATTATCTGAAAATTTTGTGCTCGATTTCTGAATGAATTAAATGAGTGCAAATCCGTGAAACTCGCGAATTTTTGATAAAATTTCTTGAACATCATTAGTAGTGAAATTTTTGGGACCATTAAACCGTGACGGTAAATAAAAAATAAATCCAAATTGATGCTTCCAAAAGCAAAAATTGCAAAGAAATACCTTTAAAATGGTCAAACTTTCATTACAATTAAGTATTATAATATTTCTTTTGTACTTCAATTGTGTCATTTTGATTGATTGGTGTCATTTAACTCTCTTGAAAACTTGTAAAGGATTTTAAGTGGTTTTAGTTTATCATTAATAGTCAATACTTGAGCAAGGTGATCGCTGTATCCGGCGATAAACACTTCAGAGAAATACGAGATTTCACTATTGACGATAATTTGATCTAGCAATGTTTGAGATGAACCGAAGAGGCAAGAGGGGTCGTTTATCGTAGTAATAAGGGTGGAGTCGATAAGATTCTTGAATCGATTAATTGGTGAATGTGCAGAGTCGAATGTACTCAGGAAATCGATGTTGAAATCACCACATATAACGATAGATTTAGTATATTTATGTGTGATATGTTTTAAAACAATTTCGAAGTTCCGAAGAGATATGTCAAGATCTGATTGAGGAGGTCTATAAATACAGAAAAAACAATACCAGTGTCGGTCAGATTAACTGCAGAAATTTCGAACACACTATCTACGAATAAGTTCTCGTTTTTTGTGGGGCTTAACGGCTCATCGACATCGAGGTCTTTAGAGCCCTGACACCTTGTACAGGTAGGGAAAATGCAGTTACGCAATAGAGAGAGTCAATGTGACTCTCCCCGCGTGTGGGACTCGCTGAATGACTCAACCATACCCACTAAAAACCCTCCTGAATTACACTCAAATATCTACATATCTCAAAACATTACATATCATTATAAAAAAGAGGGGGAAGAAATGGGAAAATTAAAGATACTCGAGCGTCAGGACCGAAAAGAGCAAGAGATGACCAAGGAATATCAGGAAAGAGAAAGGAAGGAGCCAGGCACAAGTAAGTGGAAGTAATGCCACACTCAGCTCGGGGCCCCATGTTTGCCAAACACGTACTTACTAGATGTAAGTCCCCTGGGGGGAGAAGTTCTCGTAGCCTGGCAGTGGAGATGATAAAATATCAATACGAACGTAGATATACGTACCTCCGTGGGATTTTTTCCTTTAAAATTTTGCCGACAGTAAGAACTTGCTAAATTATAATTAGAAATAGCAGTATCATTGATGTTGTTAGTTGAAAGCCAATGTTCTGTGAGACGTAGCAAATCGAATGGATTTTCGTGTACCAGAATTTCAATGTCTGGCAATTTGTTTGAAAGGGATTGGACATTATGATGAAATATAATTATTTTATTTTCGCAGAGAGTTTGTGATTCACGAGAAATGGAATCGACGTTAGATTGTGGAGAGTAATTTGAATTTGGTTCAGCTTCTAGTTCCGGATCAAGCCCGCACACTGTACCTGAACGTGATTGTCACCTTCGAGTACCACATCGTACTCCTGAGTGCAAGTTGTAACTGTTTATGGGAGCGGTAGGAGATGTGAATGGAGGAATTGATGGGGACGTGGGAGATGAGGAACCAGTAGGTGAAAGAACGGGGACAGGAGAAGAAATGGGTATGGAGATATTATAGGAGGAGGAGATGGTGATGAGGTAGGAGTAGACGGAGGTGGAGATGAGATAGGAGCAGGAGGTGTAGGAGTGGGTAAAGGGGCAGATGGATGATGTGAGGTCAGATGTGAAGCTAGGAGAGAACCGAAGTGATGTTTCCCAGACGGTCTCAGATGTAAACCGTGCTGGGTAAAGTCCTTGGCAGTCAGGTGTGGTTGCAAAACAAAAAATGTGATTTTTGAGTCTGTCAGGTGATGTTTTAGGGAGATGTTTACAGGTTAATTTCGTGGTTTATTTGTGGAACGTTGAAGCGTGGGGGCAGGCTAGAGAGTACTATGTTTGTGTGCTGAGAGGCTATTTTTAGTTTTTGTAGATGTTCAGAAGCTTTGAAATGACCACCCTAGTTAATATCGTTCTTCCCACCTATGATGATTACCGTGTCCCGCTCTGTGAGTTCTTTTAGTGTAGATGTCCAGTTCTCGAATATCTTCAGCCAATCGAGCGTTTGGCTTAAAAAAAACCGGAGACTGAGAACTGGCTAGGAAACAATCCACGCAAAACGGAGGACATCTGGCGACCATGCAGATCAGCTGATATGAGCACGTTTGATTTTTGCGTGGAAGTGTTGGCTTCATCTCTGGGTAGCACTACTTAACGTGGTTTTGGGTGGCTGTGCTTACCAGTGTTTGGTTTGTGAACAGATTTGGGTACAGGGCGGGAGGAGATGAAACGAGTAGGTAGGGGAGAAAACTGGGACATGTCATCTAACACTAATTCTATTCTGAGTGAAGAGTAGGGGTGGTGCATGTGTCCAGCATGTGTCGTTGGTCTAACTGGGTGATAGCAGTAGGAAGGACGGTGAGAATGCCTGCCTGTAGTCCAATCGCCGATCGTGTTCTTATTGACCTCTTCCAGCGCACTGATCCGTGTGTCCATATTATGTACCAAATCATTGTACGCCTTCTCAAGATCAGCTTTGAATAGGTTGAGGAATGCGATAGTGTCCATTGGTGTGAGTTAGTTAGCAACTTAACGACAAAAGCAAATGAGAATACACGAAAACTGACAACTAACACTGAATGAAGGATATTAGTATAATAATATATTTATTACTACGGAAGTTACAAATGAGATATTAAATAAATAAATACACAAACAAACCGACAAAAATGATTGAAATAATTATTTAGGACGACAAATGATTCTCACCTTTTTTGTATGAAATTAAATGAGAAATACTTTTTGATACAGATAACTTTCTCGAAAACCTGACCGTTTTGCGTCAAAACGGTACACACAGCGAGTGTAAATTAGAGGTGGCTTTTTAGGGGTGCGTGGCTCCGAAAAATTTGGGGGAGAGTTAATAGACGTAAACAATACTGCATTCTACACCTAATAACCAAATTTCAAAACTTTACGAATTATTGCCCCTAAGGGCCTGTTTTTCGTCTAATTTCGGTGTACTAACAGACCTTCCAGGTTAGGAACCCCAGTTAGACAAAATTAAAATAAACACATTTAAATTATAAAAACCAATCTTTAATCATAAAAATATTGTTACAGCTATAAAGAGGGTATTATGTTGAATACCAAAGTAAAGAAAATCTTTAAAAGTATAATAGAGATTTCTTTCAAACACTTTTTACAATAAAATTCATATCTACAGTCGAGGCTGAACTGTGTTCACCTATGCAAGCAGAGACATGTACAAAAGAAGCACATAGAGTCATAGCTGCTATCAACTTTATGAAAACTTTACCAAAACTTATTATAAATGAATTAAATCAATACACCTACGAAGATAATCTCCAAGGAGCATTTAAACTCACTTTCTGGAGACTAAATGAAGGTTAATAGGTGAAATGTCTAGGGAAATTATTACCCAATGAAATTTGTATATTTAATTGCTGATACTTTAAATTGAATACACACATATTTTCAAACTTTTGAAAAAAATTTGCTCTTAGAAAGGCTAAATAATTTTGCCACCTTCCATTCATAGTTTTCTGGTCGAAATTTTGGGAACAGTTGTTTAATCTATTTGTATAAGAATTTCAGTAGCACTTTTAGAGAGTAAATGTATTGATTTATTATGATTAGGCCTCCCACTCCTTTTTTATCTTTAGACATGCAAACCAAATGCTAATAAATGAAAAACAAGACAACTGTTGGAGAAGAAGTAATTTGAGATGTTTTTTTTTTCCAATTGAAGAATTTTCAAATTGAAGAAGACTGAAATAACAATGAAATAGGTGTAAGTTTTGTAAAATAAATTTACTCTTCACAAAAATAATATCAGATTCTATTATCGAATTCAAAATAAAATTGATACCAAAATAGAAGATAAAGATTGTTTTTATACTTCAGATAATACTTTTCTTCAGAAATAAAAAAATTGAGAAATATATAATTATTTCATTGCAATAGCTTCAGCCAAATTAAATATACTTTTTTTTGTATTGTGTATAGGCTGCAGCACAATGTAAATGATTAATACTGCAAATTACACATTCTAGAATATAAGTACAGTTCAAATAACGAATATAACGATTAACAAATACACTAATATAAATTCTCATCACATGTCACTCAAGACAAGAACAGATATAAGAATATTCACAAATGAAGAAAATAATAAAAATTAAACATACACCCTTAAAGCTAGATTTCAGAGAAAAAATACGTTAGAAAAAATTAGGATTGCTAAAGGAACACCATCTCATCTTTGGTCATGTAAAGCACAAAACCATATTTGACCGATTGCTACATTGGAATGGACCAAAATGCACTGGGTTCATTACTTCTCTTCTATAAAAATGGTTTTACATTGCAAATAAAAACAAACGACTCATTACATTCCTTGATATGTGACACTTTGCTGAAGGAATTCTAATCTAGTCTGAAGTTCTAATTCTTCTTTGATTTTATCTCACTTCACTCTACACTGTACATTCAGTCATGATGAATTATTTTTGTATTCCATACAAATACAACCACATGGCTTCAAATGGATCAAGATCATTCTCATTCAGATTTTTGCTCATATCAAAAAAATTTGCTTAACAGCAACGATTTTTTATTCATTGCTGTCACATCTTCTGTATTGTAGTATCAACTAAAAAGATTCTTTTAAATTATTATCAGGTTTACCTCTAAAATTGTTAATCTCACCAACCAGTATTTGCTTGGAATAAATAATACTTTCTGGTAATTTTTACAAGCATCCAGTTTAAAATATTTGTAATTATTAAATTTTTTAAATTTTCTTTTGCAGCACAATAAGCATTTATGAAAAGAAATGCATGCACATCATTCATTTTCAGTTGTTTAAGTCTCTGGATTTATAGTGAATGGTATTTTACAATTATTTTAACACTATAATAAATCTATGAATTCACTAATGAAAGGAAACAGAACAAAAGAAAACATTTAAATTCAATGTTTTCTGTATTCTCTGTAATATTACTTATATCATCCATTTATTTATGTCAAAATGTACAGAGAAAAAAAAATTCATATTAGCAATTAAAAATAAAAAGACTTTCTCAGGACTTACTTATACAGGGTTGTAGATTTCTAAGTGTCAAGTTCTACAACTACATTAACGATTATTGTCATTTCATTTACATACAAGCATTTCATCACTGGCAATGCAATGGATCCCATGCAATATTTTTCAATTTTGTGGTTTTGAGGTATTTGGACAACATTATCATTTTCTTCTCAAATAGATGGTTCAAAATTCCATGCGAATTTGACAGTGAGCATAGTAAAAATTTTATTAGTAATTAAAATATCCACATGAGGGCATTATTTTTTATTGTATTTTCAAGTCATAGTATCTTTGAGTTTCAAGTTAAGTGCTTAAGAATTTAATGAAAAAATTAGTAATATGAGAGTAAAGTTAATGTTTCTTACCTCGTACATAAATTTATAAATTCTGATTTGACTTCAAGAATTTAAATTTTTTGCCTGTCCTGAAAAAGTAGAAAACTCATTCCATAGGATTATATATTGCACTGCCAGCAATCGTATAACTTTCATGATTTATGTCCCTTCAAAAAATTACAATTTTGAATGTCATCAAAATCTGAACATGAGTTAACACACTAAAAGTGAAACATTAATAGGATTTTGATAATTAAGTATGAGAAATTGAAGAACAGAAGTAGCTTCTCTAGAATTTAGTTTTGCAGGAATAAAACAAGAAAATTTCCTGTGTTGATAGCCTCTATACTTTTTTAATACGTTATTGATAACAAATAATTTTCTATAGGCAGCAGAAGTAAAAAAGTTAACAGTCACACAATTCTACAAAGGTTTGTGGAATGAGAATGCTCTGTACCATGTTTGAACTCACGTGGTTCAAGCACACTAGACTATCTATATTAGATTCAAAGCAATTAGAGTATTTATTTAGATACAATTGCTAAATCACAATTCCCTAAACTGAACTTTACATTTTAAAGTATTTAATAAATATTTCAACAATTCATCTATTCTTCTTCATTTAGATACACAACAGCAACTGTGTTTTAGACTATACCAATTTACATTAATTTCATCAATAAAGCAACAGTAATCATTGTGATAACATACTACGGCCAGTACGCTACACTCAAAAAAGTAAACTCTCACAATATAGTCTTTATCGTAATAGTTATTTAATAACAAATGATTGATTCCTTTCTTTAGCTATACAGAACAATACACTGACATACAGTTGGAATTACTTATTACCTCAAAATTGTACCCAGTTAGAATTTACAGGGGGAGCACTGGAAAAAGAAAAAAACAGACAAGAATTAATAATGGTCACACGATATATACTTTAATTGATAAGGGAAGAAGGAAATGACAATACCAACAAAAATATCTATAAATATTGATAAACAATGTTAATAAGTGAAAATAAGTTGAAATTTGACATAATATACTGACAGAAATAAACATAAAATAAGGTTCTGAATAACAATAACTTATTAGAATGTATATGTTGTCTGCTTAGTTGTAATGCAAACTTGCGCCTCATTTCTACAAGTTAGATAGTTAGACACTGAACATAGGGATGATGTTTGATTACTACTCGAAGCACAATTTCTGAAAGATTAATAGCTTGTTTAGAATTGCACTGACTAACATCTAAAAGTAATAAATTTTACATAAACAAATCTGTACTAAAACATCACAAGAATGACATCTGAATTGAATGTTCAAATCTAATAACAAGAAAATATTAAAGAAAAAATAATCACAAGCAAAAATGCAATGAAACTGAAATTATTACAAAATAATTAATGGGCAATAAATAATAATTAAAGAGGACAAACAGTTTCAGACATGGATAATTAATTAATTACAGGTTTGATGGTATTATCACCTCCCAAGAACCAATAATTTGTGTTTTCCAATTATTATTTCAGATATTCAGAAGCAATACAGTATAATTGAGGTTCTTGTTTTGTTGTTACACTTAAACTATATTTATAAGCTAATTGATATTCAATTGTAAAAATTCTTGAGTTCTAATCGAACCTAGGTATCAAATAATTAATTCACATGAAATAAATATTCCTATTTCACAGGTATGAAGATTTCGGACTTCCTTTGGTAGAAATTATCTGAATTTACATATAATAATTTAACTTCCGCTTTCCAAACAACTCCAGGTTTAAAAGCAATTTCCCACACCATGTCGTATGAAGATGGAAATATTCACATCCTTAGCCATAAGAGAGTAGTAGTTGTGGAATAGTTGGAGGAACATTATTCTAATATTGTAAAGCCATCTTTCTCAAAAGAAAAAAGGATGACAGCTCTCTCCGGACAATCCAAAAACCTTATACAAATGACACTCCAAACACGTAATTTGGGATCATTCTCTTTCCCTATCACAATATAAAATCCACGGAATGCAAAAGCTTAAACACTTTCTAAACCCATATATCATGTGATACTATTTTATTTTGCCAAATTTCAAGTAGTGAAATTTTATGTACAAGTTCTCAAAATCCACTAATAACCTGTTAACTATACGTTTAATAGTACTAAACAGGTGACTCCAATGAAAAATTTACTCAAAAGGTAAGTTACGTACAAATAAATGAGAACAAATAAAAGAATTTGAATGAACAGGGTTAAATAAACAAAATATTATAAACTTTACACATATTTTAGTGAATGAACATATTAATATATATTATTAATATATTCATTAGCAGGGAAGTATAATATTTAGTAACAGGGAATATAATATAACAAGAAAGTATAACATTTTAATAAATTTTCTACAGTTAAACATTTAAGTTTATGCAAGAAAAGTACTTTTTCATCTTTGCTATGAAGTGGTATAATACATTATATAAAAATAAATTTTAAGATTATAAGGGAAAAATGTTTCTGAAACTTTAAACACCCGTAACCTAAAGAACCTAAAACTTACCTGGTTGTTACCAGAAGCCACAGATTTTAATATGGTGTTAAAATACTTTTTTTTACAATATTATTTACTATAGAGAGACTACAACAAACAAGTGTTGACGGTAATATTTTCTACATACATGTTTTATTTCAATCTAATTAGAAGTAAGGATAATCAAAACATGTCCAGATTTTTTTTATTTTTCATTTGTAGTATGTAAATGGGAAATGTAGTGTGCTATTGAAGCTTATCTACATGGAGCAATAGGAGGTAGGAGGTGGGTGGTAGAACTATTTTTAGTAGGTGGGTCGGTTAGCTGGGTTTACGAACAACTTAGCTTGCATGGAGGTGTTAGTAGGAGTAGTTAGTAATAGGAGTTATTGATACTAGGAGCTGGAGAAGGTGGATAGAAGAACAAGAGTTCCCTTTTCAATTATCACAGCTATATATGAACTGGGACATTAAAGTGAGAAGCTACTAATTTTTTTTGACCCCGCCGGGAATTGAACCCCGAGTGTCTAGGTGGTGAGCAGGCATGCTAGTCCCCGAGACCCCGGTCACTGGAGGGGTCTATGTCCAGATAACAATGAAGTGTATGGTGCCATTTCATTCAGTCTTTATTTTAACACAACTATCAATGGACCTAAACCAGAACTTTTTAAATACTTTTTGTTTGTTCTTAAAACAAAAGTTCGTTGGATAAACCTCATACAGTACCTCTGTTGGCCAGCCTGAGGTGCAGCGTTGCCACCAGCACTTGTGAAATCTCCCCACATGTCCCCAGATCCACTCTTGGCAGGAGGTCCTTGTCCAGGAGACAGAGACTCCCCACTGCCTCGCCCGGCCTCCAGGGCGCTCGCTCCGGGAGACGGAACGTGAGGAGAGGACACTGGAGAGCTCTTGGAACTTCCAGCAGACACAGGTGGAGGAGCGATCTTCAAGCCACCCGGAGGAGGAGGTAGGATGCCTCCACCGGCAGCCCCGGACTTTGCCTTGGGTTTACTAACCACTTCACTTCCATCCTTCTTCTATTCAACAAACAACAACACATTTATGACCATTAAAAATAATAATTTGTCTGAATAATTTATTAAATAAAACACTTTGTCCCTTTCAGACTATTTGTTACTTTAACAGTTTATAACACACATCATTACCATATAAACAGTCCTCTTCATGACCATAAAAAGGATTGTACATTTCCTTGGAAAAACACTCATATTAACTGTCATAGTAATATAAATCTTTGTCAACTATGACTTGTCCTCAATTGGACACGTTTTATTATTTATGATCAAAGATTATATAATGACAATATAACAATAATAAGGGGCTAAAGGGAGAGGTAGCACCTTTCACAGAATGGGGCTAGCTCCTTCTGACACTGGTCCTCACCACCCCCTGGGGCAAGTGATCACAATTGAGGACAGATGCTAGGTGTCATTTAGCCTCTCCTTGCCCAAGACTGTCCATGCGTGGTGAAGAACCACATCCTGCCTGAGGTAGCCCTGAATTTACAGGACACAGCAGATCTACAGGAGTCAACCGAGAAAAAAAATCCCTGTCCAAAGTGTAAGCCACCATGCCAATGGACAGCATCAACAGATGTGGCGGAAGGTAAGAAGTCTTGAATGAGTGACCTCTGGATACCTGGCATCTTCCTGTTGTATAGAACGTGGGGCTCTGCCACAGTTGACAAAATACCCCAGCTACTCATGGGACAGCAATGGGATTAGATAAATCAACCCAAATCCACGGCATGGTACTGAGAAGGCGAGCTACTGTCGTAAACTATACAGCCCCCCCTCTCAATGAAGAGGAGTCTCTAGTGGCCTGTTTCACCAGGGCAGCCCAAAGAAATCAGTAGGTGATATCTGAATGTAATAACACGCAAAGAAGAAATTTTTGGTCTCTAGAAAAATATAAAGAAATAATGTGGTGCTACTACTACAGATAGATCGAAGTCAACACTTCTGAGAAAAGTGTCTATGAACTATTGGACAACGTAATCCGGAATTAAGACCCAATATGGAACCCAAAAAACTTGCAAACCAAAGACGATTTATTGTAAACAACAGTAAGTTAAGTCAATCGCAACTCAAAGAAGTCAAAATCATGGAGTTATTTGAGCCCCTCTTACCATACTTTGAAGATAAGCATTTAGGATAATAATAATAATAATTGGTTAATTTTTAAAGAAATCTGCAGAAAGCTGAAGAATGCAATGTTATAAAACTAGTTCTGCTAGTTTCTTTCTAAATTGCCAAACTATTAAATTAATATGTTAAAAATAATCATAAATAAAGCGATAGTTCTATAGATTATCTGATTCTTTCATATTTTGACCATCTCATTTAGAGTATCATAGGATATATATTTTCACTTCTTGCAATTCAGTGCTGCATAAATAGTAAGCTGTATTGAACAAAAACAAACTCACATGACTGCCTGACAAACAATCACAAATATATTTAAGAAAGTAATTTCAAGAGGAAGAAACAGACACCATAAATGGTGCAGTTAAAGTATTTATTTTCTTCTTTTATGAGATAAATGTCTTACCGTAATTTTCATATTTATTTTTATGGTTTCTCCTTCTTTGAACCTCAAATCAAGTTCTTGTTTGGGTTCTTCTTTTTCCTTTTCAATTTCTTCAGACTTTTTGAGCCATTTGAAATGATCTTGAAGGGCCACATTGAGATCAAAGCTATCTGATCTGTCAGCGAAACCAAGTCCCAGGAAAGCTGATCTCCCTAAAGGACAAAAAAAAATTACTAGTTTTATAAAAAAGGATACAAAAAGGAACATATTTCTTATAAAAAGACTGTAAATGTAGAACAGTAATAGGTACGTAATAAGTATGATAGTAAAAGTAAACTTTCTTCTCACCACCATCATCCTGAATCCTGATCACAAAGTAGCGAGAAGAATCAGTGACAGATTCAATGGCTACTCCGGGATATGTATCTATAGGACATTTAGCAAACAATTCACCGGTTATTTTGTCCTCTAATTTGAGGATACAATCTTTTCCGCTAGAAACCAAACGTAACCTTCCAACCCACTGGGGTTCATTAAGATTCCAATCTGCAGCCCTGAACAAATAAAATCAATAATTTCGAATATTAATACACTATGAAATTAATTATGAAATAAACTTTACACAGACATACAAAACAGATTGACACATACAACGCGCCTAGTTTCGAATTCTCGTAACAGCGATATTAACACGTTGACGATTCATGTCACAATCAAATTTTAAAGCCAAGCAAACAGCAAGTTACGATTACTTACTTACATTATTGCATTACTCAGAAATTAACCCCAATCCTGATTTGGTTTTCCAACACGGTAAATGAAAAAATTCCAAAATAACAACGAAAATATTCATTATGAAAGCATACCTGTGGCCTCTATTCGTGGTCCTCGGGGGTATTTTATATACCATAGCTTCAGATTTCACAAGCAATACACTTTCGTACGTCTCCATACTTTCAGCCAAGTGCCACACTTCGTCGCCTTCCGCGTCACGTACCCGACGTTAGAAGCAATATGCAGTTGAGAACACGCGATTAGCGATTGACAGAGCTGAGCACAATGGTGTCAGCTGATTCTGAGTTGACAGCCTGTGAGGTGCGAACCGAAAGCAAACACCATAAATCAGATCAACAATCACCACTTGGTCAATTACTCATCAATAAAACGCCTTAACCCAAAAACAGCACACAAACAATATCACGTTAATAACCTATAATATCGGTTTCATAATATTAGATAGCAATTGATATCATTAAGTTGGTACTCATGCAAGCATAATTGGCTTCTCGTTGCATTAGAGGTAGTTCATCCCTGAGTTGTCGCTTCACATCCGGCCTGAATCCGGCATCCATAGCTTAATCTTCCCAATCATGTTAAATGCAGAGAACTCAAAAATCGTAGTACATAAGTTAAGTTATAAAAAGTACTGAAGGGTACGAGGTACTTAAGCTTGCATTACTTACTAAATTGTATAATAAAATTCAAAATTTGTATCGCATTCTATGATTTATTGCACGCTAAAGAGTTCATTCTTCATAATCCTGAAGGAGCAAAATGAGTTTAAATAGTGAAACATAAATTGATTCTCACTTAAGAGAAGGTCAGTGGCGGTGAATGGAAAGGGTGCATGGCTCCAAAAACTCCAAATATTTTCAAATATTTTTCATCTTAATTCGTTGAATATAAAAATACCATTCACTTCTTTATAACAATTTAAAAAAAGTTAATAGTTCTTACTAAATCAAATCAAATATTATACGAGCTCCAATATAGCGTCTTTGCTCTACGTACTGCTGTGCGGAAGAGAGCGAGTTCGATCCCCTGCTCGGACGTAGTAGTAGAGGTTTTCATTTGAGGTTTCCTCACCTACTCCAGACCAATGTCGGTTCGGTACCTTACATTCCCCGGCAACCCAATATTTCTCCTTTCCAATTCCTTCGTGCAAATCGTGTGGTTAGATGGAATGGCAGGCCTGCTTGACGACCTGAACCTCGCCACATCATACAGTAAGACATGAAAATAAAATAAATAACACACTTTGAGTAACAGTTAATTAGCCAGTCTACCGTGTAGACTTGAAACTCGACAAATTCATGGTTTTAATTCTACAGTAGACGATAAAATTGAAAATTTTGAAGGGAAAAAAATATTCAGTATATTTTGGCGGCAGACTAGTTTCCCGATAAGAAACCACACCTCAACAGTGTGTTCTGCAACCCGCAATGTACTAGTGTAAAAGCTAAAAGGACTGCATTATATCTCTCAGTAATGGTGGAGCATTAGTACTTAAAATAATAATTGTCCACAGAGCACAAGCTATTGACTAAAATGTTTATGGACAACAGTCGATGGACGTGCTGCACGAAAAAGCGTTGTATTGGAAGTCTGTTTGATGCATTTTAATGAGTTGAAACTCTCATAAAATTTATATTTCTTAAACTGTTTCTAGAATTCTATATTACTAGAAGATTACCCGGCGTCGCCCGGATTTTTGTTCATTCCGATGTTCTTTTACTTGGAACAAAAAGGAAATAAATAAAAATATAAAGCATATATATTTTACAAATTCATGGTAATACAAATTCAGAACAAACATTAAATATTAATGATTGTATACAACATTATTAGTTGAAAACCAGGAGAAAGTATAAATAAATCTCATGGTGAATTCACCCTTGACTAAACAACGTTAAGTTGCCCGGCGATATCAAATCCATCGAGACAAATTCGCATACTAATAGCAGTGTTGGGGGTATTTAACCACCAATAAGTGCTGAACTTGTATTTAAATGGCATCATGTCACTATTCATTTAAAAGACCCCGAAAGCTATGGATTAAACGCTAATATTGTACTGTTTTTCCTTGGCACTTCCTTATTTCCACTCAACATAATAAGTTTTCAAGGGATGTTTTCCACCTCCACCACCAATGTTGGTAGAGCTCTAACATAACATTGGAAGTGCCACTCTTTGTCCCAGAGACCCTAAAATCTATGAACTCGACTCTCATATCTGTCGTTTTTTACTTGCCACCCTCATTTCAATTTGAGAAATGTTCCCATCACGTGATCTGATCTCGGTTAATAGCGTCGAGAGTTTAATAATTCATCTCACCAACCCTGAATATTATACATTCGTCACTAATATCGGGCATTTTCCATAATTTTTCATGTCACGTTCTTCCCTACACCAACCTCTAGGGATGACGAGCACCTCATGGGGTCTGAACGGATATATAACGGCGTCGGGAGAGTGATTGTTCATCTCAGAAAACCAGAAAACCATGGATTCGACTAAATATTGGTCATATTTTCCGTCTCACTCTTTACACCTCCAGCTCTAAGGGTACCGTGCCTCCATGTGATCTGAACTTGAACCTAATGAAATAACTAGTATCCAATATCTCAGCAAATCTGAAAATTATGGATCCGATGCATATCGGTCCTTTCCTTTTCAATTACTTTGTCATGTCATCCCCTTACCACCTTCCCAAGGGGAAGGAATTTATATTTAAACGATATCAGGGGGGACACCAATCATTTCGGCGAAAAGTAGATTTGTGACAGATATATGTCATTTTCGATCATTTTTATCACGCGTATCCGAGAATTGTCGTCCTCAGCGTTAAATGGTCTTTCCATCGTCGTTCATCGGAATTATCATTATAAAATAACACGTTTTTTAATAATATTCCCCTGGTATAAAAGAAACAACTGCTCTTGGACATCTCAAGTGCAACTGTTTTGATCTGACATGATAAGTTATTGTTAGGTACCAATAAAATGTAAGAAGAAATGTGTCGAATGTTACTTGATCTTCAGCTTCGACGTGTGATTATAATGGCACAGAACCAGGAACTACCTTATGAGATTTTCCAGATGGCATTCTGTTAGATATGACTCCAAAAACCGTACCAGTGTTGAGTTAATACAAGAGTTGGTATTATGTATAATTGGAAACCTCTGAGGGGAACTAATTTTACACAATATATTGAAACAATTTTAATGAAAGTAAGGTACACACGTTACCTACTCACGTTACCTACTCACGTTACCTACTCACGTTACCTACTCACGTTACCTACTCACGTTACCTACTCACGTTACCTACTCACGTTACCTACTCACGTTACCTACTCACGTGACCAATTGTGGGTTGTCCTTTTAGTCACATGCTATCCAACGGTTGTCAGAGGATCAAGGTCAAAATAATCGCAGGAGAGACGGGTGTTCGACTCACCTTCCTCTTCATCTTTGGGTATCAACGATATGTCGAAACAGTTTACTCTCAACTTTAAGTATTCAATTTTTATTTCAATGTTTCCTTCAAAAACAAGCACAGAAGATAAATGGTCTTTGGAACAATCTTTCCCTTTTATAATTGATGAGCCGAATGCAACATTTTATGTCTTCTTGTGTGACAGCAAAGCATACACTACAACGGTTTTCTTGAGATTTTTGTTTTACCTGCAGAAATATTTGAACGAACGCATTGCCTTTCGATCATCCAACAGTTGGACGACTACGGACAGACTAGTCGACCAACTGTTATACAACTAATCTTACTTAAAACATTTTCCTCGACTGCAACGACCGTCGACAGAAACTATCAACTGGCACTAAGGAAATTTTTCCCACGACACGGTTCTGTGTCCGAGCACCAGCTAGCAAAGTGGGTTACCCTCCATTGAACTTGAACTCTCAACAAACAAAATTGATATTAATAAAAAGCATACTTTGTAAAAGTGTTACCAGAGTTTTCGCACACTAAATTTACATGTTATAAGTGAACATAATACAAATTTGTATAATAATTTCTAATTATTACATGCATTGGTTGAAGCAACTCGCAACACTATGAGCGTGTTCCATGCAATTAAACTTTGCAATACTTGTATAAGCGATACCAGCGGCTCCCGGCGAGTGGACTCGTTCTACGTGAGATGCTGAGATGAATAGAGACACTAGTGATGTTATTTCAGAGTTAGGCCACCATTGGGGTTGCGGGGGGTGGGGCGGACTACCCATGAAACCTCATGGTTGGAGTGAGAAGAGTCATGTAAAATTATTTAATCTAAAAAGACGGGCTTAATCCATATATTTCGGGACCTCTCAGAGACAGGATGACACATAAGTACACGATCAGCACAGATTGAGGTTAAAAACCCCGAATGAAGGGTGAAGTGGAGAGCTAGTCTAATTGGTGGCGTTTCGATTGATTTCTTTCTATCACGGACAACTTACCGTTGCTCGCGAAAGAATTTATCCAAGAATTTATTTATTCTTGCTGCTGGAGGTGAAAGTCAATATACTGCAAGTTATGTATTAAATTTGTATTATTAAGTAATTGTAAAATTAGGATGCTGCACATAAAAACGAGTAAGTAAAATTATTTCGATCGTACAATAAAACTAATAAACATAATTGTGAAAAAAGCAGTTATAAACTGCTTATCACTACGCGGAGAACAATAAACTAATTTACTCTCCGGAAGCAAGCAAGAAACCATCCCATCAATTCCGATCAAAGGACCTAAGGTAGAGGCGGATTTAACATTTTAATACACACCTAAAAATAAACATAGTTCGGATAGATGGATTTTATTTTCTCCTACGAAAAAGAAGATTGGTCCAAGTAATATCCCGGGCAACGCCGGTTAATCAGCTAGTAGATATATAATGATATAGACCCAGCGACTTCTGCTGTGGGTTGTCCGTGAAAATTTGAGACAGAAGGTATTACTCTCTCACGCACATCCACTTGGAGGGGAAAGGTATTGTGCGCAACTTTATCAGAGAAGGGAATCGAGTCCGCGCACCCAAGTCGATGTGCGTGAGAGAGTAATATCTTCTGTGAGACAGATCCCAAACTTCCTTTTCCCTTGGGACAACCGGTACATATGGTCGGTTTCCAAACTCCACATTGGGCTGACATCTCCAAATTATGGACACGATTTTCTAGCGCAATTTTTCTGCGATATGCAGAAGTTGTTTATGCACGATAATGAGTAGTATTGTCAAATAGGTAATAGTTTGACTCATAGACATATTATGAAACAGACCCAGAGATCTTGTGCATCGGTTGACCGAAGGGGAAAACGAAGCTAGGGTTCTCTGTCTTTGTCGCACATCTTTTTGCGAGGGGGAACACAATACCATTCTCTGACTGTTCAGTTGCTCAAAAAGACCTGAAGCCATGCAAGCGGATGCGCGGAAGAGAGGTTGATACCCAACGATATCTTCTCTCTCATTTTATTACGAACAATCCACAGTACAAATCGCTGGGTCTATGTCATATATATCTATGGCTTGATCAGTCACCTATCGATATGAATCGATTCTACCAATAGTTTATAAGTTTTATTACTTACTGTTCTCTGTGAGGTTATTACCAAACTTCAAATCACGAGATCGTGAGAATTCAGAGCAAGTATGTATGTATTTTTTATTACTACAAAAAATGATGTTACGGAAATGGTATATTTTCTCCCCACAAAGTAACCGTAACCATAATACGTAGAAAAAAACTTCACGACATAACCTCTACTTTTTATTCAAGGATTTTTATGTAATGCACCAATGAAAGAAAGTAAAAAGCAGTATTTTCGTAGGTATAATGAGGACTATTCGAAGCATCTGGATGATTTATTCCTTGATTGCGCTAATAAAACTTTCAGTATCGAGGCATGGGCGTTTTACCCGTAATATAGAGGAATATTTCATCGTAGTACCACGAAAGGTGAGTAACTAATTAGAAGTAGGTACAAATGCTATGCATGAGGGAGAAATGACATACGCTTTTTTCTTACTCATTTCATACTTACGGAAAATATTATTCTGATAATCCGCTCACATTACAATTAAACATGGGTCTTCTATTTTGTATGCAGTCGAGAGCTCCTTTGTGTCACCCATTCTCCTTCTACAAGTATTTTATCTCTTCCGGTGTTGCGTCACATATAAGACTAAAGAGTAGTAAGTTTTTGGAAGACGGACCATTGAACTCCATTATGCAGTTAGATTTTTGAAGTCGGTTTCACAAGTGTCTGCGTATTAAACCTTGATATGCTACACTATCTTATGTGTTTAGATGGATTTAGACTTCGAGCACGTGACTGGCGCTTCTCCCTCGCGATTAGTTTATCCTCACACCAATTGTTTACATGATGCGCTTGTATGCAAGTGAAAGGGCGAGCAAGGGTGAATCAGTGCTGTGCAGTTAAGTTTATCACTCTCCCAAGGACACTCATTTCCCGTCTACTAGTCGCGATAAATTCAGTCTAAAATCCTTTCATGCGCGGTTGGAGACCGACTGTCTTCCGGTTCGCAACGACTTGCACTCGNTCTTCCGGTTCGCAACGTCTTGCACTCGCGAGTAAGCCTGGGAGAGAGGACCACATCTACATGTCGCGAGTGACCCTTAGAGAGAAAAGTGCGTGCGTAAAACCTAACTGTACGCCTTCTCACGGAGACAGATAAGTAAGAGCAAAAGAGTTTCATCTCCAAAAAATTAATGTCTCGTTCGGTTGTCCATTTCCAAGGCGATCACCTTGACGCTGCCCCGACACTCGCAAGCACTAACAAAATCTTCAATTTCAAGACACAAACTGATGATGTAACAGACGTGTGACCTCCATTTGTAAATGAGTGAACTAAGAGCACGAGAAACCTATTTCCTATTCTCACAGGATACGAAATTTTTTCCATTACATTCTTACTTTGAGTCTTTTCTAGGACCAAGAAAAGTGCACTTGGTCATAGGTGCATTCTGATGGATCGTTGCTGTCTTTTGAACTGCCAGCTTTCTTCCGAGAAATACGTCATCAGCAGAATGTTCGAAAGCCGAGATCCGTGGAATCAGATTCTCCTTGGGAACAAACCCCTGCGTTGCATTTCGCGTTGCCATTGGATGGGGCAGACCTCGTGCTGGAACTGTGGCCCAGTCGACGACTCCTGTCGCCAGCAGCTCTTCTTCAGCGATATAAGTAAGTTCTCTGATTTCTTTTTGAACTCTCAATTAAAAAATCCAGGCATATTTGAGCTTTGCGTTCCGAAATAATTAAATTTCGAGTTGAGTGTACCCTTACAAGAGTGGTATTATCCCTTACTAAAGTAGTATCCTCTGTTTTACTTCCATTATATAATCTAGAAAATTCAATTACAACTTTTTTTGGACGATCACAATATATTTATAGTGTTTTTTAAATACACTACGTTTTGACTCGAGCTTGGAACTTTCTTTGGATGTATTTGTTATTGCTATCTGTTACATCTGAAAAAGACTCTTTACTTTTATTTTTCAACTAATGAATTAAGTAAACATGTTATTCACATGATATACTTTCCGACCCTGTCCGAGTCCACGCAAGTGTTTTTGTCGTCACTATACAGTTTACCCTTCATTACAGTGTAGATAAGGCAAACTTAGCACAAGAACCAAGGAGATATATCAGTTAGTTCGTGAGATAAAGATACAATTCTAGAAAAAACTTTCAACCCTTAATCAACCGTTCAAAATCAAGATTTCGAAACAATCATTATTAGTGGGCTTACACTATATGAAAGTAACATCCTGTCAAAATTTCGAGGTACTATCCTTCATACTTTTCTCCCTGCTTTCAAGGAAATGAGAGTCAGTGAATAAAATGTACCAAATATTTTCTTAATAGTAATTGCACTGCGTTGATGAATGGGTAAGCCACTCTATTGAGACATGAATGGAAACTCGCCCAACGGAGAGGCGTTTCTGTAACCATCGGAGCTCTCTGGCAAAGAAGAGCATTTTCATTGACACAGAATTGCCCTTCTGGCTTGCTAGAAAATGGGTGAACCCAACGTTTACTCAACATTTGTACATTCAACTGAAAATTGTCGTTACCCAACAACCCAGTCGTGGAGTCTGGGGGAAACTAGGTTCGGATATCTCCTGAGCCAGAATTATGTAACACGGTAGGCGAGTCACATTCTAATATCGTGAGATCAAAGTGATTCTCTCTATACAGCGTTTCTCTAAAGAGAAGTATGTGTGACTGTGGTGATGCACAAACGCTGAAGTACAAGAAAAAAAGATGACACTGGGTAACAGAAAAACCCAGATTACAGTGACTGTGACTTTACTTCATATCCGCAAACTTGTCAGCAATGTTCAGAAGAGTTATTGATACGAATAACAAAAGTGTGGCACTGGACTTAACAAATAATATCCCAATGTCATTTCTAAGCTCGATAGTATTATTATTATTTGTTACCATTCCTTTCTCTCACACTGCACTCAGTGACCCCAGAGTCCCCCAGTCTTCGAATTCCAGTACAACTAGAACATTGCGTTCAATAATCGACAAGTTACTACTTGGAGTAGTATTATTTGCAATTACATTATGCTACTCCAGCTAGATTAGTTTCAAAGATGCCAGGTTTTCAAAATGCTCACATGAAACTATCGTAAGTACTGTTTCAAAATTCTGCATAATTCTAGTTAAAAAGTTAGCGTTATGATAGTATTTTCATCGATTGTCATCTCATGTGACTATTTTGAATGATAAATTATACCTAAGAACACATGACGTAATCAATGTTTCTACAACGTTATTTGTTCTAGTAATGCAATAGTTTGAAGTATTGCTATCGATTCCACGAAAACAAAGGTTTTGTATTTGTTCGGACCCAGTTCTCGTCCATTACCTATCAGGAAACGACATATTTTATGAACGTTCAGGAATTACAAAACTGAATTGAAAAAGGTGTCTAGTAACGCCATTCCTTTGCATTACAACAGTTCCGATGGTGAATGGAGTTCAGGAGGAGTTAGTGCTTTGAACCGATGTCATTGGAATGGTCGAGTGAAAGGAAGGCCAAACTCTCGCGTTGCGCTCTCTGCCTGCTCTTCCGGATTGGCTGGCTTTTTGCGACTGGGCCACGGGGAAGGAAGTGATTGGTTGTTGGAGCCGTTGGCGGGGTCCACCGTTGACGCAGTGGGAAGGCAAGCACACATCGCCTTCCGCACGCAGCACGCGTTGTCAAGGACTCGCTCTCGCAGACACGCTCATCGCTGCGGGTGCGTTCCTTCCTTTTTTTCATAACGTGCACGCTTCCTAGCGTATATGTTACATTGATGACGCTAAAACCGTAACGCACATGGAAAGAACCAATGTAATCGATGCATTTTGCGTGCCTTACCTTCGACTCAAATCGTACTAAAAATTGTAAACCCAAACAAACTACTTCTATGTAAGCGTACACAATTAAATTGCACAGTGCACAGTAGCAGGTGCTCATATGGCACACACACCAACAAATCTCTCGCATACCTTGTCAGACATCAACATAACCTCAAACAGATCAGAATCCGCAATGACCTCTCTCACTAGCGTGTCACTAACATCATAGGCAAACAGAGGTGATGTAACGTACTTCGCTGGGAGCGTTAGTGAACCACTAACTTCTAAGCATAGCTCGCAGGTACGCTACGCAAAAACTCCCTATTATGGTTACAACAATTAATTCTGCTCTTCCTCGTCAAGAGGAAAACTGTGAATGTAACATTGAGTTTGAGGATGTTCCAATTTCCGACTTTTGATATAACTGTATTACCACGATTGTCGATACTATTTGATAATGAAACTCAATTCGATTCCCAGTCTAAAAATAAAACAATATGTATGCATTAATGAGGAAATGTCCCAGAAAAATTTAGTTCAAGTTTTGTATAATCGAATCAATTAAATCACACAAATGAGGTACCGTATTTTAGAGCACTTGAAGAACTATAGGTTTACTTTCACCTTTTCCTTTCCAAGAAAACTGTATTTAAAAATTTCGTAAAGAAAAGAAGCTACTTGACTCATTTATTTGAAAAATATGTTACTTCACTTCAGTTTTAACAAATGACAGCAGTGACGCGTCTGATTAGCATCAAACTTAGAAAATTCTTAGACAATTGAACGCGAGTTAGGTAATGCTCCATTGTATATTGTCATCTACTATTCATAACTTCACTGATGTCCTAGACATTTTAATGCTAAATTTGAAGCCGAGTGAAACTCGCCTACAACTAGAAGTTGGGAGAAATAGTATGTGTCATATTATTGAGGTCAATAAAATAGCCCTGCTCAATAAAAGTATACGTCCATTCAATTTTCTAGCTAGTAATTTATATTTTTATTGCGTTGATTGCGTAGTTCTTTACTAGTGCTGAAACCCGATAGGTTATAAAGGTGAATGCAACGCGATAAATTAAGGTTAGAACAAAAGAAGGATACATTGGATAGCAATAACATGGGAAAGTTGCTCCTTGACTACTTAAACATTGAACTTGAATTCTGTGAATTTAAATACAGCTTGATACACATATAAGCACAAATAATATGACAGAGTATAGTTTTAGACAGCGATAAAAATAAAAATGTTAGGAATAGCGTATAATTCAATCGAGATCTGTAGACGTAGCACTAGATTTAGATGAAACGGAATCGCATTAAAAACTGACAAGCAAGGTAGACAATATGGAATCGAAATCGAAAAATTTTGGAATCGGCACACCACTAGTTCGGTTGCAAAGGAGAGTTAAGATATCGGATCGATATTTGAACTTCAAGTTCCAAATGTTGAGGTTCGATTTCATTATTTGACGAGGATAAATATATTGGAAGTGGGATTGTCCACACACGTTATCTAGATAACAATTTCCACGTGTTCAAATTTTGGCAAAATTAACGAAAATTTTTCTTTTCATGTTCTATGGGAAGTTTTTTTTGAGGGGGGAGGGGGTTACATCACCGTTCACATGAGCATTCAACCGTACTCATACACATCAATCTGTGAACTTACTTACTTTCTTACTCTACATTTGGTTTCCGATCAATTTGAATCCTTAAATACAGAACTTTATACAAAAAATATGTGAGTATCCTCACATTTATATAATGTACTGAATATGCATAATTAAAACCCCAAATTTAGCTATCAAAGTTTTACTTTATTTTTCAATCTCGTTCATCTCAAGGGATCTCTCGGGTGTTGTTCCACATATCAGTCATTTCGTGGTTAACACATTACACACATCCAACTTTGTTTCCGTCCTAAGCGAGAGTTCTTCGCGGCTTTGTTTTCCAAATACCTTTTTCTTCACTAAGAATTTACCGCCGCATTTTGAGCTGCTATCTATTCAATTGTAATGATTATCTGTGTGTTTGGTTAGGGAAAGTGAAAACCTGACTTACTGCCAAGGTGGCAGTCGTGAGCGCTGGCGCACAGCGTTGGCGAAGCGCCTGCGCTGGCAGCTGGAACAAGAACCGGACTTCGTGCGTCGGCGTCGGCGTCAGGGGTCAGCTGCCAGGAGACAAAAGAGATTCATGGAGATCCTCCTCGTCGCCGACAAAAGGTCTCAACAGAAACGAGCTAAGCCAGTATTAAAATCATGGACTCACATAGTTCAAGAATGGAAATTACTTAGAGGGTTTTAATGCATCGAAAAGCTGTGATTTATCTACGTTGTTAAAACTTGGATGATTTGTTATAATAAGAGATAAGTACCCACAAATGAGTACATTATTACCACAAGAACGCAACAATCGTCCCAGAATTCTATAGTTTTAGTAATTAGTTTTACAAAAGTACTGAATTCTAGGGAAGAAGTCTGAATCCTTTCGCATGTTTTAGATGGGATGGGAATGGTGGGAGGTTTGCGGAATGCAAAGTAAATCCAGCACACAGAGCAGAGAACCGGGGTTGTCATTCCAGTTGGCGCGATTTTAGCCAGGATGACATTATAACACATGTGCACCCATGTGTAGGCACAATGGAGGGAAATTTTTACAGTAAGCATGTACGTTTCTCAAACATTTATTTGATTTATAAGAAGAGGTGGGTGTAAGCGGCACGGCAACCCCGAAAATTTCCCTTTCAATTATAATATCTCGGAAATAAGATCAATTTGAATGACAAACGTCGTATTAAAGTATCGCGTCAATGCAGCGAGTTAGTTGCTGAATTCATTATCCTTCCCAGTTCTTCCGCGTGACAGTAACATGTCATGCGAGCCATATCAACTCCCCCCACCCCACCCACGAAGTACTACGGCATCAACATTCATTAAACTGCAGGACTTATGATTCCGCATCCCTCCATGTTTTATGCTCCCAGATCGTGTTCCTCCGATCTGTAGCTAAGGCAATCCAAATTCTTTTTTCTGAACATTTCAGAATATAGATGTTCTACTTCTAAAATATCTTACAGAGGCAGAGTATATATAAAGGGTGTGCACTAAAAGTTCAGTTTATGTGAGGAAACTAAATTTTTTATTTGGTACGGTTTTGAAACAGCTATTATTGATGAATACTAACAACATGTTTTACATTATTGTGCAAAGTTTATTCATTCCCTTTTTGACGAAGTGTAAGAGACGCCACTCTACATAATAAGTATATTTGTAATTTGCTGGTTAGGTTCATCGAGTTCCATAGATATGACGCAGAGAACTATCTGTTGACTCTGATGAACATCGCCAATGATCTATGGAGCGACGCGAGCACTGGGCGTTACTTCGTCATAACCATCACACGGCTCATCATGCTGGAGAAAGACGTCAATGCTACGGATCTATTCATCTCTCCAGACGCCGGTCGAGTGCTGACCAGTTTCGCAGACTGGGCGCACAAGGTCGGAAATTTTAACGTTTTTGCTCATATTAAGTGAACACAGCATTGTGTGCAATCTGGTTCACTTATCTCTTGTTTGGGGATGTGTCTCAGGTCTTCCGGGGTTTAGGTCTGGGTGGAAATAGTGTTCAGTTGTGGAAGGCGAACGGGTGGTGTAGTGGTTAACACCCCTGTGATCAAAGTAGGAATCCCGGGTTCGATTCCCGGATCGTCGCGATTCTCACCTGACCGAATGTTCTTACATATTAAGGTGTCAGCGTGACTCAGTTGACAGAGCGCTGAGCTGCTGGCTGAATGGTCGGAGTTCCTTGTGAAATTCATCATCACACCTCAACGTCCAGTCTGACTCCCAGGTCTACTCAGTCTGATAAAATAGGTCTCTCCTAGGGTTAAACTGATCGGAGCTAGACTCTGGCTTTATCTCTTCCTTATGCCGAGGTCTAATAATTGCGGAACTCTGCCATCTGTGAACCCCTTGAGAACACTTCAGGACCCGTTGTGGGGCAGTTTGGCTTATTATCCATCAACGTGTGGCGTATATTCCTCACTGATAATGATGGATCAGATCAGTATAATATATGGATTTTCCTTAATAAACCATTGTTACATGGTTTTCACCTCTTAACCTTCCCGCAAAGGTAGCAGAAGGTGTGTCCAAAACCCGCATTATGTGTTCATTTAATAAGAAATGATTGCATTCAAATAACTCATTGACATCAGTTCCTGTAATTAGAGGGGAAATAGAGGAAACTTATTACATATACTCACATACTTTCATGGAATTACTTTATTTATATTGTACTGGACCTAGCAACTCTATATGTGTAGTTCAATACTATATCCGGGCACTGAACATTGTTACGAAAACTTACTCATGACCCTTAAATAACAAAGTTAAGGTGTACTGTTTCTTTCAAGACCGCCCTCTCGCAGATCAACCCCAAGGATCCTACTCATCCCCATCATCATGACATCGCAGTGCTACTGACGCGCTACGACATATGCTCCAACAATTTGACCAACTGCAACCTCCTCGGATTGGCGAACCTGGCACAAGCATGCAACCCTTCTCAATCAGCGTGCATCAATGAAGACGCCGGTCTCATCACAGGTGTCACGACAGCACATGAGATCGGTGAGTGATCTCTCTTTAAGGCAATACGTCACTCTGTCCTAAGGAAATACACATCGACAACCAAGCTCACTTGTATAATAAGTTATACCGCTATACCGATTAAAACATTGACGCACTTAAAAACCAGTAAAAGACTTTAGGTAGTGTGTGAGACAGAGAGAGAGAGAGAATGAAGGAATGGTCATGGTGGGGTTCATCTGTTTGAACTTTCATGACTGGGTCTTTCCATTCGGAACTAATATAGACTCCGTCAGGATACGTAAAGCGAATGCCTATGCGGTGCAGAAGTCGACTTTATCACGTAAACGCGTTGGCTAAGAAGTCAGAAGAGAAACTACATGAAATCACAAGCGTCACAAAGAAGTGGAAAGAAAATTGTTCACATTATATTCTTAGTCAAATGCGTAAGTTTGAAAGATTCGGACTGCGCTCAACTCTTTTTCTCAGTCTAGTCTAACGCTGTCAACTATAGTCAACCTCCGGACAGTTGGAAACACCGTACTACAGTCTATCGTACTACAGTGTTTTGTGCTACATCAACTGTATGCGTAAATGAAAAATGCCATTATCCATTATCAGACCAGTTGGTGGGAATATCACTCAAATCCTTTTACTTCATAGCTTCGATTGTTTGGACTAATTTGGCTGGGTTATCTGGGGAAGCAACACATCCGCTGACTTCTTTCGTCTAAGCGTTGTGACGTTTACAATAAGGGTAGTGCAATGAACGGAGTAGATTTTGTATATAAAGATGTTTTCTTCATTATATTTTATGGCCTGATAAAATTTTTGCTTCACATAGATAAAAAATCAAAATGCTATGGACTACTCTATAATACCTGTTTCATTAAATATTAAGACGTTTTGTACGATTGCAATACTTTCCTGATTCTCTTATATTTATCTGTAGGGCATTTGATGGGCGCAGAGCATGACTTGGGTGGAGATCCGACCAGCCCCAGTGGTTGTGCTCTGCAAGATGAGACAGGAGCTGCTTGGATCATGGCTGCCATGTTGGGTGTACGGACAGGTGTATGGTCCGATTGCAGCAGGTTGAATTTTAACTTTTTTAAAATGGAAATAAAAGCAATATATAAAATATTTTCATTTAATGAGTATATCAATTTTTCATATTATTTTATCCAAACACTTATTTTAAATATGAAAACAAATATTGTATATTATGTCAAATAAATAACTTAAGAATTGGAGGATGATCTACCACGTAATATGGGTGGATCGTGATATCCAAAAAGTTAGTAGAAGTGTCATATTTGGAAGCTTTTTTGTCACCGGATCACAGAAAACTCCATCCACCATGACGCCAATCAATCACTAAAAATTCCAAGCTGACGCTTGTCGCTTTAATTTGGCCTTCCTAATGGGTTTGTAACTTCACAATGTTAGTTCAATTCACAGTCAATAGAAATTCTGTGAATAAGAACATCCGAGCAAACCTGACGCATCTCCTGTCCGAAGTCGTAAAGAGATTTCAAAATGTTCCAATTAATAACTGTTCAACTACCGAAAAATGTTTTTAAAACTCTTATTTTTATATGAAAATATAAATGGAAAAATATATTATTTTACTGCACATTCCTGATTTCTTACATTTGTTCTAGAGAAATATTAAATTTCTATTTTGATAATTTTCGAGCAGTTCTTTCTTTGCATGGACATTTTTTAACATGTTGACAATCGCACGCCAAATATCAGACGGAATAAATTGATTCTTACTGTCAAATGGAGTTTAAAGTACAAACACATTCTTCTATATCTCTTCGGAGCGTTTATCACTTTTCATATTTTGACAGTTTTCCAAGCATGTGTAAGCAGTATTTAATCGTTCGAATTACGTGTAGTTATGTTAGTAGAAATATTACCCTCCCAATATAAATGTAAAATTATGGAAACAGTGTTAGATTCGTATAAGTTATAAAATCTTTGAAAATTGTGTCTAAAAGTAAATGTTCTCAGATGTCATCTCGTGACGATATATGATCCTTGACTAATCATTAATGAAACTCATTGACTAATCATTAATGAAACTCAAATTCCTTGGATTAAAATCATATTTCTGGGTCCGATGACGTTATTTCTTTCCTGTACGTTGCTTCCAGTACGTAGAAGGGACTTGTTTTCATAAAATGATGGAATAACAAAGTGCAAACCACGTTCAAATCTTAGTTTAATCTACATGTTATGTGTTCAGAGCATCACTTTTCTCTCAATTTTTATATTGAATTGTTTTTTTCTAGTATGTTGCTTCCAGTACGTAGAAGTGACTTGTTTTCATAAAATGATAGAATAACAAAGTGCAAACCACGTTTAAATTTTAGTTTAATCTATATGTTATGTGTTCAGAGCATCACTTTTCTCTCAATTTTTATATTGAATAGTTTTTTTGTTCTAGATCTTTCTTGGAGAAATTCCTGGATCTTGGTCTTGGGGATTGTCTGCTGGATGAACCTCCGGAACACACCATAAAGATGCCGGAAGTTCTGCCGGGAGTCATGTACGATGCAGCCTATCAGTGCAAGATTTATATGGGTTTAGATAAAGAATGTGATTGGAAGCGAGATGAAATATGTAAACATTTGTGGTGTCAGAACGGGGACACGTGTGTTTCGGAAGGTGAGTTTTGAATTGTCTCAAACTTCTTTAAAAAATTAATATTTGGAAGATAAATAAATAAATTAAGACGTACGACCTTTTGATGAGTTTATTTTGTGCTTTGAAGAACACAATGTTTCGACTCTAGTTTCGTCACAAAACAAATGGCATTCGTCCATCAAATGGTCGTAAGTTTTAAATTATTTATTTATCTTGATTATATTATAGTCGTTAATTGTAAATATTTTTAAGTTCTTACTTTTTCTAATAGCAGCGGTTTACATCCTTTTATGTCTCGCGTAGCCCGAAACAACTTAAATATTTTACTAAAATATTAGTACCCTTTATTTTTATGACATGTAGTACCAATTCCCTTTATTTTTATGACATTTTCTATCTTCACGTAGAAGTATTGCACCCCATGGTAGAAATAAGATGAAACAACTCAGTACGATATATATTCGGGGGGGGGGAGGCGTTCAAAATCGTAAATGTTCGTGCTCTTCGCACTTAAGGCACCCATACACGACTGAACATATTTGCCGAAATAGTTTCACACGTTTGTCCAGTAAGTTAAACGCTAGGTTCAGTAACTCAGAAACTATACCTATTCACCATCTACCTTATTTGTCAATCTTGCCATGACGCGATGAGTATGACATATGAGTTCGATAATGTATTTGTTCCTTTAGATCTAGAATGCTAGAAAAATGAACCGTGCAAAATTTCAACAGATTTGGATAATGATAAATTTGAACGAAATTCAACGTATGAAACATGTAAACGCAGTGTTTAACCCCAGGTGGGAACTGCTGATTAAAGAATTGACTATCATATTTTGGTATCTCCAGTACTCTTTATTTCACACGTGTTGAAAATTCAGAGAGATTTTAGTGCCGTACACATCGCTCAAAATATTCCTTATTGCTGTAATATGTCGCTTTAGAATTTTGCTGCTTCCCAGAGGGAGTAGTCAGTATTATCGTCATCGATTAATTTTGAGAAGTGAGAATTAATCATTTCGAAGATGCTAAAGCGACCTGTAATACAATTTTAGGAAGAACAATTTTAGGTGGAGAATATGTTACATCTTATTGCTTACATACACATAAAAACATGTCCTACGATGAACTAACTTATCCTTCTTTCGGTAAGAATGATAATAACACCTAAGATATAAGCATCCGAAAAAAAGTGTGTAGAGAGCGTGAGGTCAGACCCGTCATGGACCGGGATAACTCTCCCGTCCTTCTGACCCAGGCAATGTATGGCTGGGTATGGTGGTCCACAGGTAAATCAGCGGTTGCCCTTTGTTCTCAAGAGCGAACTCAGATATCTGTCATTTTTACTCTGATAGTGAGTCGATGATTTTAGAAATGAACTCCTGATTCCCTTTCGCCCAAAGGTCTTGCGCATCGACACTGTAAGCCTATTTAAGCAATTCAACCTAACTCAGGAGTAGGTTGGTGTCCGTCTACAGATAGGTTTATAACATGAGCAGACAGGCAAATCAAATGGGGATAACTTGCCGGTACGAAAATAACGGCCCTCGCTAAGTCGCATTTAACTTAATGTTATAAACTATGTAAAGCTATTATATCCCGTAGTAAATTTTTGTTTTGCTGTACAAGATTGTTCATGTTTTTTATTGTGGTACAAGTTGTATTATGATATTTTCAAAAGTTGTCATAACACCCATATGATGGTCGACAGGTAAACCTGCGGCTGCCGGCACTGCTTGTGGTCTACGCCGCTGGTGTTGGGGAGAGCAGTGTGTACCTGCGGGGCATCGCCCGAGAGCTGTCGATGGCTCCTGGGGCTCGTGGGGTCCTTGGGGTCAATGCTCGCGAACGTGCGGGGCGGGAATCGAATCCAGGACTCGTCTCTGCGACCAACCACGACCTTCCAACCGCGGACGCAATTGCCTCGGTAAGGGACACAAGGAAACGCTTTGCTTCGCGCTCTAAAGCGAACCACTCACCCCTTGAGGAGTGTTTCAATATTGACTGGACCACTCATCAATGGTCCAGACCAGGCGCATCTATTAAAAATCTTTGGGTGAATATAAAAAATTATGGAGAGGATCGCACTTATGTTCTCAGACACTGTATAACTTACGAAAATAAACCTAGGGGAGTTCGTTTGATTTTAGTACTTTTTGTAACTTTGTTAATTCAAATAATTGTTAAAATAAGTCCCACGTCTCTAACTAGTCTGGAAAATCCCAAACTTGTGTTGAAGAGTGTTTTTATTTGATTATAGGTGTGATATTTCACTCTATGGTAGGCGACACTAATGAAATAATAAGATGACAGTTGCTTAAAAAGGAACCGCACCAACATTTATCGTATTTAGACAACCAATGAGTTGGTCATAAATAAAAAGTTAATTTAGACAAAAGCATTTAAATATTTCTCATGAAATAGATGTTTTGGTTCAATTAACCATAACGGAGTTTTATACAAGTATGCTATACTGGGTCACTGTTCCGGGACATTTATTTGTGGAGTGAAGTCTTTGTGAGGTTAGACAAGTCCTTCAGAACTAAGTCATTTTCTTGTTGACTCGATCGAAAACATGGATTCGGAGAAACACTAAATATATGGGAATTTCATGCAGGTGACTTTATTTCATTACAACAATAATAATGATAAAATAATAATAAATATACCGACAGTCAGACAATCTGTCTTTTATCTTTCGAATAACTTAATTTTAGGAAATGATTTTTAAGAAATAAGAATGGATTGTATTAATATTTACACCGAGAAAGTGAAACTAGGAAACATCCCTGACATTCTGTTTAATATCTAGCTAACACATCTTACATTTTCTATACACTTTCCATAAATCGGAGTAGGGTTTGGCTAAATGTTGCTCGACGAATAAAACTAACGGATCTTCTGTATTTGTAACGCGATATTTTAATTCTCGTCTGCAAATTAATATTATTTATTGTTGGGGAAATTAAATAGTATATTTCTTTATTTTGAAAACATATTTTTAACGTTTACTATTACAATAAATGTTTTCCTTGGAGTAATTGCGACCATAATTTTCTATTTTCTCTCACCGGACATACCACGTCGAATATTAACTCTGTAATATTGTTTGGGGCATAACACAACGTTTGCGGTCATTTAAACAGCGCTGTCTTAGGTTGGTATTACACGGTCATATTTCTATGTCATATCTATGATCAAAGATATAATGAAAGATATGATCAAAGGTTCTCTCGACGAGAACCTTCGTCGTAGACGTATGATCATAGTTGAACTATGATCAAAGTTTGTGCATTATACGGTCATATTTTTGATCATATATCTTTGATCATAGATATATGATCAAAGCTTGTGCATTATACGATCATATATCTTTGGTCATAGATATATGATCAAAGCTTGTGCATTATACGATCATATATCTTTGATCATAGATATATGATCAAAGCTTGTGCATTATACGATCATATATCTTTGATCATGGATATATGGCCATGTAATACCAGCCTTATGCCATTGAGTAATATAACAGCAAATGCCCCAATCAGGATGTTGGCGTATGGATGTCCCTGAATTGAAAGGGTCATTTTGAGGTTTCTCTATGATGTATCAATATCTATTGTTTATCAGAGAAAGCGAACGCATGTGCAGGGGAAGCGCGTCAGTACCGCGTATGCAACACGTCACCGTGTCCCACGACGACACCACCCTTCTGGCAAACGCAATGCTCTGCGTTCGACGCTTCGCCCTGGTGGGCGGATGGGCGTCTGCACGCTTGGCGTCCGGTGCACATCGCAGGGGAGGAGTGTAAGCTCAACTGCGCCAACGAACTCCACTCCTACGACACGTTGGCGCAGATGGCAGCAGATGGCTCACCCTGCAGATCGGGCACACGGGATCTGTGCGTGCAGGTGAGGGATCAAGTGCGCACATGCAGGTACGGAAGGATCTAAAGGCGGCTCCACACATTCGTTGTTCGGCGAACCCAGAGCAACTGCTCGCCGAATAGCGACTAGTGTGGATGGGTTGCTCGCTATTCGCCACATCACGAATACCGGTGCTCGCCCTTTCCCGCAGCGTGTCGGTCTTTTGAGACACGTCAAACTAAGTCGAACATAGGCGAATATTCGCGAGTGACCTGTTCGTGGTACTGTCCACATATTCGTGCTTCTATACCAAATATAGCGAGGATACGTGTAGCCCATTACGGTTTCAATATATTTTGAGTAAATAATCGCTGATAAAACAAATTATTTTTAATTTTTCTCCTTATCGCACACTACTGATGACACAATGACATTCTTTTTTCCATTCTTCATTATCGTACACACGTACACAATGACATTCATTTTTTCATTCTTCATTCATTGAATAATTTCAATGATCCGACTAAAACAGGCAGGCTTTAGTGGCTATTTATTTGTTCGAATTTTTCAACAGACATTTTACCTCCTCCAGCAAAAGTGTAATTGGCTGAGAACATTAAAGCACTGCTGTTATTGTTCTGTCACCACAAGGTCGATTCGAATCCTAGTGTGAACTGATTTTTGAAAATGGTTTATACCACAATTCAGTTCGTAATATCTGTTTGGGAGCTGTAATGAACGAAACCTTAATTCATGCTCTCACATTGCTTAGGAAAATCTTTAAACATACGCTGAGCAATTGTCAATTCGGCAACGTAACATTACGACACACATGGCAACGTGGCAGGGACAAAGTTCATCTTAGCAAAGTTGCCGACGAGACGACAAAGTTTCTATAAAATAATTTCTATTCACGTTCTCTTTACGTTTCGATATTTTAGTTTCTTCATGTGTAAGTGAAAATGTTCAATGATATATTTTACGAGGAATTTAGAAAAGTTCTTCCAAATTTCAATAAACATGTGCAAAAAAAAAATATATTGAATTTAAAAGCAAATAATATATATTTAAAGAAAACAATGATACTAAAAGAAATTCACGAGTTCGTAATTATGCCCCAAGTATTAAAACTTTATTTTAATAAAAATATTGAGTAGCAAACGGGTCTAATATATATCCAAACCATATTTTCAATAAATATTTATTCATATAGCATCTAGATTTACAACATTATACATTTGGAGAACAATGTTTACTAAAGAAAAAGGTAAATGCTCTATTAATTATGCAATTTTATTATAAACAATCAATAACTTTATTTTTTGTTAAAGTCTATTTCAATTTAATCGTGANTTTGTTAAAGTCTATTGCAATTTAATCGTGAGTGGTCAATGTTGTGATGCTAGTTTAGAATCATCTTCAGGGTCCCTGTATTCTTATTTTGTTTTTTTCTAATTACACTACATTATTGTAGATAAATTTATTTTTTCTACAAACATTAAAAAACCAGTAAAAAGTAGAACGCCATTAAAAAAATATGCGTAAGTAACATAAATATTACAATGTAAAAACATATTTCGTATAATATCACTTATTTGTTGAACACTTTCTGAAAATATGAAATTCTTAGTTGAATTGACGGCAAAATGTTACGTTAATTGGAGAAGATTTCTAGATTTAAAATAACAAGTCCTTAGAATATGACACTGAATCAGGTATACGGGGAACTACAAGTTAAAATAACTTAACATATAAAACTATATAAGACCTTGTTAACTGCCTCGCTCGATTTAAATTTACTGTAAATATTATTCTGAATGTCTGACTAATACGTTCATCATCACAAATGTAACATCCATGTTGCTTCGTAAAAAGTTATATACCCGCAAAGAATGTTTCTAAATGACAATGTTCGTTCCCTGCTCTGAAAATCAATAAATAATACTGAATATCGATACTAACATTATAAATGAGGAGTGAGTTAAGTATATAGAATATATAAAGTATTTCAATTGTAAAACAATTCGTCAACGAGGTGTTCATATTATTGATCTCTCATTTTTTTAGGTTGCACGATTACTACCAAATTGTTATATCGTGGATAATAATAATAATAATAAATTTATTGTCAAAAAACAGTACAAACTGCGTATGACCACGTGGAGGACAATAAACTAATTTACTCTCCGGAAGCAAGCAAGG
>NNCF01130575.1:176978-187031 GCA_002313205.1 Laupala kohalensis | reverse complement strand
AAAATTTCATAAATGAATGTTATTTTTAACCCTGCCATACAGCAACATCGTAGAAATGGTGCAAATAGTGAAGCGTGGGAAGTTTCCACAACTCTAGCAAATAAGGGATATTCAGCTTGTACAACTATTTACCCAAGTTACGAAAATAACTACATTGGAATTCTTCATTCAACTTAAGCGAAGAGCTCTACAAGCTTCGTATTTGTTATTTGTACAACTTGTGTAATTCTCACTCGGACATAGGAGACTTGTTTCATGTTTCTCGACAATGAATGAACAATTAAAAAGTAAAATAAATAAGAGATATGAAAAGAAAGCGGAGGAATAGGATGTGCTTTTGCAAGAAAAGTTTGATCAAATGTGAAAATTAAAAAAAAATAGTTGAAAGTGAGAGTTTAACATTAAAAGTTGATTAATTTTTAATGCTGAGAGCTTGAGTTGATGCCGACGCTCCTTCTTTGAAGCCAAATTGGATAATATTTTTTATATGTCATCAATGAGGTGTTTATTTAATTTGTGTAGAATAAACCCAGACAGAAAGAATTCTTATCGGGGAATGATTTTGAGAAAATTTGTATGTTAAATATCGGATATTTGTATGCAAGACTTTTAATTCAATAAGAATGAGTAATTTATTTCAATAAGAATGATTGCAATTTTTGGTATATTAATACTAGTACTTAATGATATTACCATATTATTCATTATTAGGCGAAAAAACAAAGTTTTTACGATGCAGAAAATAAAATAACAAATTACAAATTCTTATAATAACAAATTTATTTTAATTAGAATAAAAAAGGCGCGAGTATTTTTAAAAACCTCAATGTTCATTAAAAGAAAATGTTAATGATTTCTATCGGTTACTGGTGCTCAAGAACACTTATATCCCGATGACTGCAGTATGAGAGGATATAATAAGTAAATTTATTCGTTTGCATGCTTCCAATGCCGGAAACACTAGTGACACAATGACAACGTTTGAGGAAATGAAAAGGATTCGTTTGTTCAAGTACGGCTGAGTCATATCATATTGTCGGATAGGATATCACTGACATCCGCTACGCCACACGAACAACAAATCAACACAACTTGGAAGTATAACGTACGATTTTTTTAAAAAACGAGTCTATATGTAGAATATGCACAAATAAATATCATGCTTGGAAACTAACATTTTCAATAAGACCTGGGTATTACTTAAAAAAAAACCGTACATATTGCTTTCATATATGTTATTGTAGGGCGCGCTTTTTTTTTAATAATCCATGGACAAATGTGTGGTTTCCTACATTTTCGTGATACAACAATTAACAGTATCATGCATGTTGCACAAGACTTAAGTTTGTTAAGCTGGTCGAAGAATTTTTGGCAATTTCTCTAGCTTTTGTATGGCATAACGCCATAATGCAATAAAATAACACAAGATAAAATAAAAACCTCATAAAAGTTTAAAACAAAAACAAGAAGAAAATTCCCATCAATTTTTAATCCGTGAAATTGTGAAGCCTGATTATTAATTTTTAAACCTCTTCTCTGACGAAATCACGAATACAAATATCATGTATAATACAGATTGATAGCTAATATCAGCTGCGCGGTCCAAGCGATAAGTCGGTCGGTAATTACCTTATTTTAAGTACCTGCCACTTCTAAACGATATAGTCCAGTCTTACGAACTAGTACTATTGGCTACAGTTTCTAAGTCTTCTTTCGGGAGAACCAAATCAATGAGTGTCTTCTGCGAAGGACCATCTTCTTGTTCGCTATAATGGTTCGTGTTTAACACGAGTCCGGCTCCTTAGTTCGTGCGAAGGACCACCAAGAAGATTTAGGGAACCTGGGTTAGATTTTGAATTCTGGAGCCCTTCACCTTTTCTTCTCTGAGCTCTTCCACCTCTCTCACGCCTCCAATCACTAAGTCTAAAAAATAAAGAAGCGTACAAAAATATTTCAATAATTTTAACCGTACATATTACCACGCCTATCATTCTTAGTAGCTCGACAGTACACATCAAAATACTTCATGTAAAATGAACATGAGAATATTTAAATAATGTTCAGTTCTGCTTACGTATCACACAAACAAATAATTTAACCACAGTTTATGTATAATTATTTATCCACAATTAACTTTCAACAACGATTTATCTGTGGGGGCTATCTTCCTCTGGGCCAAATATGACGCATAACTAAAATTTTTCCGAGTTTAACTTTTGAATTTTAATTTATTTCCAATTTGAAAAATATTTTTCTTCTATCACTGGAAGCCTTTTAAGGGCAAACTAACCCCCCTCTATATTCGTTTCTTTGTCGTAATGTAGGGTTGGTGCGTGCGCGTGGGCTGTGATTGGGTGTTGGAATCCGCCGTCACGGAAGACGTATGCGGCGTGTGTGGAGGTAACGGATCTCTTTGTCGCATGGAGGAGATGGTCTACAATGACGTTGGGCAAGGGTATGTCTTCAATGTGGAAACATCAAGCTGAACCTTACCACGGAATGTAACTATTATAGTAGTGTATTGCTACATATCAGTTGAAAACTGTGCATGTAGGGGCGGACAAAGAATTTTCTTTCAGGAGAGGAGAATACAAATAGGTCTAAAAAATAAAGATTAATTTATATAAAGAATATATATATATAAAATCAGAAAATGTTTGAATTGTGCTCGGAGCGAAATTCGCGGTTTGGACACGGTGTAGGTACGCTCTGTGAACATGACCCGATGATGAACAATGAGCTAACTTGATAATCGTGCAACGAGAGTCCATTTCAAAACTATCATTTATTTATTGTGCCATTATGATGGATTCTTCATCGCTGTATTTCTCCAGTGCCTAGAGAGCACGAAGAGAGAGTTGAGCAAACATTGCGTTTGAATTTCACGTCAATGTATGTGAGGGTGATTTTATCGTTCATTTATCATGTAATTAGTACACGTAAATTGGTTTATTACCTCCCCTCCCAACGTGGTCATACGAAGTTTGTAGCAGCTTTTTTTCAATATAAATTATTTATTAGTATTAATCATCCTGTCACCGCCATAACTAAGAACCCTCATTATCCTTAAATTCGTAGAAAACGTATTTCGGCCAAAAATCAGTGTCCTCATCTTTATTGCTAATCCTCAAATGAAGAAACGGGAAAAGGTGAGAAGAAAAAAACAAAACAATTAAACAAACACCGAATCGGTGTGCAAGTTTTTGCAGAAAAGATCAAGAAACTAAAGCCATAAAATGATGAAGGTCTGGACTTGACATTGAACCAGAGCATGTGCTGGTTTCCAGTCCCTCTCTGAATTGGTGACTACATCCATCCTTTGTGCTCCTGTTCCCTTGGCCGGCTTATCACTCTGCCCTCTCCCCTTATATCCTAAAAACCCTACCTATCCTGTGTTTCAGATGCGTTGAAATGCTACTTTTCTTTGCTTGTTACTTCGCAAATTCTAACATTCTGATTTATTTTACTAAATTAATTTATGAAACTTAGAATGTTCTAGAGGAAAAAATCGGATTCAAATATCTCGCGCTGAGATGTTATTGAATTATTCTATATTCTGCTGCAATACGTTTCTTTCTTACTCAAGTCACTTATCTTCAGAGTTGTTCAATGTAATTGAATTTAGCTTCTCTCGATAATTGGGGCGAGTGCCAGCAATAAGCGGAATCTGCTCATTTGCCTCTCTCTACTCCTGTTAGCCATTGGCCACTTCACGCGCACGAAGACACATAATAAGGATTGTCTTAACAACACAAAGGAATGTAACCGTTCTAAAATAATAAGAATGATAAAGAATGTAAATATTTTAACAGCATAAATATTGAGCAAGGTTGCAAGAATATTTAATTATCAACCTTTCCTTTGTATGAGAAGAAGGGGCTATTTCGTCATTTGCCTCTGTTCACGTTTAGTAGGTCGATCCATTTTTATTTATTTCATTTGTATGATTGTTCTTGACTGCGTGGGTATAATATTAATAAAAGTTCATAGAATATCAGTATCGCCGTACGCCTAGTTTCCTTACTGTTTTTCGACTTCATTCCAATTTAATGAAGCCTTTTTTCGAATTTTGGAGTTATCTCTACATTTATAACATATTCAGCCAATAGAAGACGAAAAGAAATAAAGAAATGAATGAAATGCAAAGCTAAGCATCCACTGACTATATTTGTTTTTGTTGTCTTATTCATACCCGTGCCATACAAATGTAGCTGGTGTCCATAAATTCTATTAAAAATGTCAGGAGGATCAAGTATATCCCAGTTTGAGGCTAGTAAAGAACTAACCAAATGAAAAAAACTGCACTATTTCAGGTACACAAAAATTCTTGTAGCTCCCGCAGGAGCTCATAATCTGCGAGTTGAAGAACTGAAACCTTCCAGCAACTTAATCGCCGTCGCAGATAAAGATGGCGAGCAGTTCTACCTCAGCGGAGACAATACTCAATACCCAGATGGGGAATATGACTTCCCCGGACGCGTGAAAGGTGTCTACACGAACCCTGAGAAAGACAAGGAACTTCTCAGTATCAAGTGAGTTCTCTTACAAAAGTGACGGTTCTCGCGAGTGAGACCATGAGTAACGATCCTTCCTCTCTACAGTATAAGATTGAGAAGTGGGCTGAACACCCATATGATCCTTGGCTTCGCGGTGAGATTATATCGACATAGTACTAGGAACTGCCGTATATTTCAGTAAAATAATTGGTATTATCGATAATTAGAGAGTCTGAGAAGTACTAATCTTACAAAATAAACAGAAGTAATTTTAAAAAGTAATATTATCACGTGACCTACTCACGTGACCCGTCGAGTGACAAATCGAGGACCATTTTTTAGTCAAATGCTATTTGTCAGAGGAACATTGCCAAGATAATCACAGTCGAAATGGATATACGATTCCCCTTTCTAGATCTTCCTCCATGTCCCTGTACCATCGAATAACCAATGCCCGTGCAACTTTTGGGGAGCGGGTTTAATGATTGAATCCTTTCTTTTTCTACATATATTACAAAAAATTTGTAATTTATGCTAATTTTGAAATAAAAATCTTAGGTATAGCATCATTCGTATATTTATTCATCGTATGTATTTTACATGATGTTTCTTGATTTTAATAACAACAAATGAAATATGGATTCTCTTGGCCTGTAAAAATAAAGTCTGTGAAAAGAAAATTAAGTTTTTCTTTTCAGTTTTCATTTTTACATGTGAGTTTTTGCGCGAGTTTGAAAGGAAATCTCGCAATTTACGAAACTATGAACCTCTCCCGTGTTTCCTCTTTGTGTAGGGGCCCTTTGAGAGAGGCTTTATCCGTGTATTACGCGTTCTTTGGGAAGCCAGGGAATCCCGGAGTGCGAATCACGTGGTTCAGCCGTTTGCCACCCGATCAAAGCGCGGACAAGAACCTCCACTACCGCTGGGAGATGTTAGATTGGCAGCTCTGTGACGTCAATTGTGGTGGAGGCACGCAGGTTAGTGGCTTCTGCTGGATTCACTCTAGTTTCATTGCTCTTTCTAATCCTTACAGCTAGAAAATATGCAACGATCATCGACACTTTTTGGATAATAGTCCGAATGACTGACTAGGTACTGGAAAATGTACGTGGACAATATGGAAGGTAGTTTCCAATTATGCGTCAGGACAACATCGCTCACGTACTTTTACAACGGTGTAAGAGGAAGAGGTGGACCATGTATTGGTATAGTACCAGGAACTACTGTTTGATATTTTCCAGGTGGCGTATAAGTAGAAGAACCGAGGAACCGTCGGATATAGTTTTCAAAAACAGTACCAATGTTGAGTACATGTAAAATAATTGTTATTATGGATAATAAGAAGCATGTAGGGGCAGAGTCACAGACTATTGAAACAATTTTAATGAAAGCAATATACGACACTTTCCAACGCAAGTCACCACTGAAGTGACCAATTGTTGGGTCACTCTTCTACTCATATGGCATCTGGAGGTTGTCAGAGGAACAATGTTAAAATCACAGCAGAGACGGACCCATAACCTCCGCCTTTCACCACGACTTTCACCAATGACATTATGTAATCCCGTATTTAACTGAGTCAATTCAACGTGCTAGGCATAATTTTTACGTGGAGTTCTGTTACATCCGTATAATTAAAAAGCGCTCCTTATACTCTTAGTATCTCTCCTGCGTAAAATCGTTCTTCCGTCGTAGATCGTTCGTCTTTTCTTTTGTCTCCTCTCGATGCGCAGATGTCTGTTCCGGATTGTGTGGAGCAAGCGATGGGCAAAGTGAGCAACACCTTCTGTGATGCCGACAGCCGTCCAAGGCCTCGAAGTCGCTCGTGCAACGAAGAACCTTGCAATGTATAGTAAGTTTTCTACGAAAATATGTTGGGTGGCTCCCATATAACTTCCAATCCCAGTTATCCTCGCGAGGCAATTAAAATTCGAATCAAATGATTCAAGTTATAATTGGAATGTATGAGAGTCAATTTAATGCATTTTTCAGTTGCATTGTTTGATAACATTCACTTAAGACTTATCTGTAAAGTTTTATTGTTTTAAAGATGAGGTTAATTATCTGATAAATTGGCTGAATTTGGAAGCTCGATGAATTGGTCACTAACGACTTCCACCACACGATGTTGAAAATAAATGAAATCAAAACTGCTGGGGTGGTGTTTACTCAATGTATAACATCGTATTTTTTAGGCTCCTTCCTTTCTTTTTCCTGACCTTCCTTGGTCACCTCTTGTTCTTTTCGATCCCGACGCTAGGGTATCTTTCATTATCCTCTTTCTTCTTCTTTTAATATATGTAATGTTTTCGGATATGTTGATATTTGAGTTTTGAGTTGTAATTCAGGAGGGTATGGTTGAGTCATTCGGCGAGTCCCTCACACGGGGAGAGCCTTAGTGCGTAACTGCATTTTCCCTACCTGTACAAGTTTTTAGGGCTCTAATGACCTCGATGTCGACGAGCCGTAAAACCCAACAAAAAATATAACATCGTAATCCTCTTTTTTCACCTTTTTATACAAATCTGAACGGACCGATTTACTTTCCCAAACAGTCTCCGTAGATTTTGAGACTACTCAACGCCTGTTATACTGATTTGAGAGACATTGTAAGAAGACGGATTTTTTATTGTCACATACGTCGTCAACTACAAGGTCGTTCAAAAGATTGATAGTCATATCATATTCAACGATAAAAGTTATCAATACGGCTGAACATGTTTAGGGATGTTGAACACTGCTGAAGTAACCTGACGTGGAAGAATTAGTTTTTGGAAATCTTTGAGATAAAGGCATGCGGAATCGTGTGGATAAGGATATTGTGTACATCTACTACTTTAATTTGAGATGAAAAGACAAAGAAATTGAAGCGCTTTCAGGTTCCGACATGAATTTGTTTTTGCAAATAAATCTGTCTTTGAAATATAGTCGAACCGAAAAGACAAAAAAGTTAAAAATTAGTATTTCATTTAACTGATTCGGTGACACAAGTAAAGAATGGGCTTGGAGAATCATCCTGATAATAAAAAGCATTCAAACTTGACTCGTTAATTACCTCGTCAAGAAAAACTAAACCGACCTCAAGTCACGAAAACATTATGCAAAGATAGAAAATTGCTCTTTAAGATCGTACTCGTAATTGTTATGCGTGATAAGTAGAGCCCGTAGAGAATAGCTAGCCGTGTCCACAACTTTAGAGCATATAATTTCTCATAGCTACCAAATTTACCACGCACAAATTCTCATAGCCCCTTTGGCGCCAGCTGTCGCCTCTTATTGGTGGAGTACGGAGAAAGGGTCCGTTACGTTTACATGTTCAAATGTATTTCCTCCCCTGACGATTCTCTTTTTTATTAAGGACGCTTTAGCAACACTCTTTCACCGAGAGTAAAGTTCTCAATAAAGTGAGAACCATCAGGTGCGGGAATATTATGCGGGATTTCCATACTTCCAGAAAATATTACGCGCAGTTTCTTAGAGTGGTTTGAATCGGTCGTACTTGGTCCCATGATTGTGTCGAGTCTCCTTCCCTTTATCCCAACTCCACTAATATGAGTTGATCACCGAGTGATAGATGACACCTAAGGTGTTATGATAGTTTGTGCGAAGTAAATTCAGTTATTATGAGAAATTACGCGTTACGACACAGCTGACGGTCCTGTCTTGATTAAGGACTCGAACACAGATATATACGCACTCAAAGTCATATAACTTTATTCAGAATAAATGTAACCTAAGAAGGGAAGAAACATGAACGGGAACTTACTGTGCCTATTAGTTTAATATAATGTGGTAGCAGTATTAATTAATTAATTGCCAGTCTAACTGGCTTAATGTTGGAACTAGATTCGTACATGATGTAGCCAACGCTTACACTTCGCCATCGTCCATAAGGGACATGAAGAGTGTACTTCACGTTATGTAGGCTGTATTTTCGGATTCCTTTTACTATTAATCTATCGCCAACTTCGGTCCGAATATTACGTTGTGTCTTCGTTTGTTGTATTATTAACTTGAATTATTGTGACTACTATTAATATTTACTCGGATATTAGTTAATATCGTAGAAGTTGGCAATTTGTGTTAGGAAGCCATAATGTATTATTTTCGGTAAAGTTATATGGTTTTGAATACAAGGTCACAAAACGATGTTTACTCTTTGCTTTTGCTTAGTTGGGTGACTGGTGCTTGGGGCCCTTGTGATGGCTGCGTCTTCCGCTCTGGTCTCCAACGCCGCCAAGTGGAATGCATGAGAGACAATCCCCGTCCATTGGGAGAACCCATTCTGCTCAAAGACAGCGAGTGTGAGGATCCTCGCCCATTGCAAGTGCGGCTGTGCAACGCCAAGTCTAACTGCGTAGGTCAGTAGTTCAACATCAACATATTTGCATATATTTATTCCGTGTACACTACACGTGGAGAATATATGTGATAACTTTCGGTCAGGTGAAAATGTCGACGAGCCGGGAAACGAACCCAGACCCCTGCTTTGATCGCAGGAGTGTTAACCACTACACCACCCGTTCGCCTTCCACAACAGTACACCTAAACCCCGGATGATCTGAGACACATCCCCAGACAGGAGATAAGTGACCAGGCGGCACACTATTCGGTGAACCTACGTGTTGGTGTACAGTTGTGGAAGGCGAAGGGGTGATGTAGTGGTTAACACCCCTGCGATCAAAGCAGAGGTCCCGGGTTCTATTCCCGGCTTGTCGCCATTTTCACCTGACAGAAAGATATCATATTAACATATTTTCACATCCCACTCAGAGAAATTGCCTGAAGCTCTCGCTTTCGGCAATCTTCAACGACCTTCTACGGTTGAAAAAATTATCATTCTTATGGTAGTGAAAGACGGGAGAGGTGAGCAAAACGCTCGTCTCGGCTGTGATCATTTTGGCATTGTTCCTCTGACAACACCCAGATGCCATGTGAGAGGAAGAGCGTCTCCACTGTTGGCCACTTGAGTGGTCACGTGAGTAGGAGGTGGCTAGAAATTGCTTTCATAAAACTTGTTTCAATATATGTGCGAAACTAGTACCCCTGGGATTATTTTCATGTTTTTAACTCCCCAAAATACAAATAATTTTATATGTACTCGACATAGGTACGGTTTTCGGTTCTACTACCCATACATCTGGAAAATCTCTTAGGAGAACCGCACGACGACGATTTTCTGTTTTAAGACAAAAGTCTTCTTCGTATGTCTTTCAATCGTTTATCTGTTGTCAATATGTTTCACTATTTCCCTTTGCGTTGTTCTTTCAATCGACCATGTGCTTTTTTCATATCCCGGAATCGGACACCGCACCCTTTGATTAAGGTATTATATCCGCGTTGGCTGAAATTAAGTTGCCAACTATTCACAAAACTTGGACATATTCACCTAACATAGAAATCTCTTAGATTGCGGTGAACCTCACCGCCAGGTAACAGATTAATCATGTTACGTCGAATGAAAATGGTGGACGGGACCGGGATTCGAACCCGGGACCTTGAGCTTTACGCGCTCATGCGCTTACCGACTGCGCCATCCCGTTCGCTTCTCGGGTCC
>NNCF01130575.1:107480-173047 GCA_002313205.1 Laupala kohalensis | reverse complement strand
GTTTTCCTTGATTGGAACCATTGTATGGCCCCTTTCCTTCGGATATAAATCGAACCCCGTTAAAATTATTGTGGACCCCTGAGGAGAGCTAGCCGGGGCATTCGCAATAGAACCATTCAAAATTATTTTATGAGTAATTATTATTAACTTTAAATCCCGTTCTGCCACAATACAGAGGGTACTAAAACACCTTCCAACGGTTCTGAATTCTTTCTTTAGCTCATTTTGCCCGTTGTCGCCCGGGGTTCTTATACAACATTCTAAATTCATGTGTTTCCATATTCTTCATATGTGTTCTCTCCTTCCGTAGTATTAAATTTTCGCATTCGTTAATTATACAAAAAATTAAATACCACAGAAAATCTACAAAAATCAGCTATCAGTATTGTGTACTAATATGCATACATTTAAGAATTCTTTTAAAATCCAGGCAGAAGAAATAAACAAAGCTGATGTAGTTAAGACCTTTTAATTCTATGGGTTTCATTTCACTTTTAAGTTCTATATTTGAAGATAATGTTTTCCAATTTTGCTACTTAATTCGTTCACGTAAATTATACGTTCAGTGGACAGTCAACCTCACGTAACACAATTGAACTCGGGCATTACGGGTATTACTGGCACTCCGATACATATTAGTGGAAGTCATAGTCTACAGTTATGCGAGTGAAGTTTCACATCTACTGATTAGCAGCCAATTTTAACCCTTTTTTATTTTCTTTTTGCTCTTGTAATTCATCGATATTAACCATACTTTGCGTTTTCATTGCAATAACCCCTAAGAAGAGTCCTTTGAAGTTTCAAATAATTTTATCCATTACTTTCCAGATTTCCATAGATAGGGCATAAATATCCTTTCGGAATGATAATCAGAAAATCCATGTGGATATTGTTATGTGAATAAAGAAATACTGACCTTAAAACAATAGGATATTTCTGTATTACATCTGATACCAGGAAATCACATGTAATTTCAACCACCACTTTCTCCATTAATATACGAACACACAAAACCAATGGCGTCCTTTCAAATGATTAAAATCAGTAGAATATTTATATCATGTAACACGTGAATCCTTATACGTATAAACGTAGGCTTCCGCGGCCGGAGTCAATATAAGCTTGTTTGTCCCGGACAAACAAGCTTATACGTGAATCCTTGCTTGCCGGGCAAAATTTTTAATTTATTTCAACCATGACTTAAATTAGGGTCCCTTCAAACATATGCAACGACTCACGAAATATGTATTAACTCATCACTGGAGTCAGTGTCAGTTTCCATACGTAGGTCTTGATTAGATCAGTACAATGGAAAGCTCACTTGATCCTGTACCTGATTTCACAATAAACATATAGATTTGCTGTCATTAACATCGGAGTCTTCCAAATTTCCACGAGGACATTTTTGCAGGTTGATTTGTCGTATATCGACTTGAGCTACTGACACTTTCCAAGAGATATTCTCATGAATTAAATAGTCAGACAAAGTCTGACAGCTGACAGAATTCCGCTTCTTTCCACTTCAGTATCTCACCGGCAGCTGAAAACTCGACCTGCGATTTAAGTTGGTACAAACCGAACTGTTGATTTTAGAAGTGTCCTCTTGAGACCTCTCAAGTCATATCTTCACCCTTATTTCTCTTTAATATACTTTTCTTCTTCGATATGAAGTACATAGTTACAGAATAAATGAACTGATTCGTTTTTATTTGTTCTGCTTGAATACAAGCAACCGTGATTTTATCGAGCTGAACCACGCAAAAATGGTCTGTGAATTTGAACTTTCAGGTAGCTTTATTGAACTTGTTGCGTCTTTCGTTTTCGTGGTGAAATCTCCCAGTGTCACTATTGAGTTGGATTAGAGAGGAAAATTTTTCCCCTCATATTATGTCGAAATAGCGCTGTCAGAATGGTTATTATACATTCATGCGATTTTTTGGTTCTCAGAGTTTCTGAAGAGTCAATTTCACATCCATGGGTAACAAACTTAAAAATAATAACATATCGCGTGTGGGGTCGGGTTTGGTATAATTACGTAAATTCTTCATAGCGAACAAATAAATCATCCATGGATTGAATCTTTGGAACTTAAGCCACGAAGATGCCAAACAACATATTAGATGCAATAGAGATGTCCACCAACTTATGTCCAACTTTGACGTCAGGAATTAGAGCATTAAATTCATTGGTATCTTGTTGAAAATTGAATAGTGTTCATGAGTACCTTTTAGTTGATCTTCTTCAACACCGGACGAAAATATATTGATTCTTGTAATAGATTCTAATGCGATTGTCTCGCATCTTTGCGATCAAACTGATAGAAAATTTCATTTTCGTCACACATAAATCACATGAATGTCATTGTATTTTTAGGTATTTGTTCGTTGTACTCTTCACTAATTACGGCATTGAATTAAACCTGCATAGCTCTGTTTGAACATTTTATTCTTCACTCGAGGGCACTTTTCTTAACACCCGAAATTATTTTATTTATTTCATGTCATATTGCACGGTTCAGGTCATGAGACCTACTCTTCTAGCTAACCGTGGCTGGCGTGTAGGAATTTAGGAGAGATGTTGGGTTGCTGAGGAACTTATGGTACCGAACCGACATTTGTCTGGAGTAGATGAGGGAAACCCCAGCTGAAATTCTCATCTAGTTCGACGGGTAGGGTTAGAACCTGTGCTCCACTGCTCAGCAATATGGTGGAAGCAACCACTAGACCGCCACCGTCGGTATACATGACAATAGAAGTAGAAAGTGCCCGATAGAGTGGAAGGAAACGAGGGCGGGAAATATAAAGTGGAAGGTGGCGTAAGACGGGGTAGTGAGGTTAGATGGGGATCCAAGCAAAATCAATGATCTGAAGCAGTTAACAAACATTGCTAATGTCATATAACGTCTGTTTTGGGAACTTATTCAATGCCAAAAGTGTCATGATGGATCGTGTTCTCTTTGAGATTTTGCGAGAATTTTTTTCAATGTTTGATCTAATTTTTCGGGCATGTAATTTACGTGACTGTACTAACTATACTACGATTATGGTATTATGATCTAGGATATTTTTTTCTTGATCCACGTTTATTTTACTGTACTAAACACGATCATTTCAGTAGCTCTGGTTTTATGACCTCAAAAATTTCGCTTTTGTTAAAAGGCTGTTTGGAGAAAGATGGGGTACTGGGGATAGATGGAGTAGCAGTTTGTGAATCCGAAGACCGTTCATCATTTCATCTGATTAGCCCAAAACAATTAATGCCATACCCGCACATGGCACAAAAAAGAAAAAGATCCGAAGGCGAGGAAAATATTACAGCATTATTAGAGCATCATCATGCAAACGAGAACTAGAAGAGAGGCCGCGTAATACAAAATGTAAGAAATCAAAAGTACGAAAATGTAAACAAAAGAAAGTAGTTAAAAATGAAGAACCAAAAAGAAGAGCTAAGAAGAAAGTAGTTATAAAATCAGAGAGTGTTTGAATTGCCAAGGCTTATATCGCAGTCCAATGAAGGTTGGGTCACATGCCAAATGTGGTGTGGGACAATGACGACGAGGCCATTCACATCTGTCAAGTTTGTGAAGATAACTAAAAGTGCCATACCCCATCTTACCCCGGGGGCTGCCTACGGGTGGGGCAAGATGAAAATTTTATACTTTTTTAGTGTATATAAGAAGAATTCTATTTTTTCGTTTTGTTTGTTTAGAATTAGAAAGAAGGAAGTCTGATTGTTGTCTAATAAAAGTATCTCATTTGTGCAATTAAGATAAGGCCTTTTTAGTGCTATTCCTTAAGGTCCCCATCTTACCCCACCTTCCCCTAAACATTGCATTTTTTCGTGGTGTCTCCTGAATAATTATTTCGATGTATAACCTTCAAATTGTATTGTCTAAAACTATTACAGTACAGTCTGACTCCTTACTTATCTCTCCATTCTCTAAGAGGTCCTAATTTAAGAGAGAATAGCCAGAGAGAAATATAACGCAGGGTTCTTCATTTTTCCGGAAAATACTAGGCGCAATTTCTCATAGTAGTTTGCATCAGATGTAGTTGGTCACATGATTGAGTCGTGTCGCTCTCCCCTTCTCCCATCACCTTCGATAAGAGGCGAGCACCAATAAACAGATGGCGTCAAAGGGGTTATGATTGTACATAGTAAATATAGCTTTTATGAGAAATTAAGTGCTCCAGAACTATGGACAGGACTATCTTAAATTAAGATCTCTCCATTCTCTGTGATGTTATTTTGATTCGTTTCTCCCAGGACAGTGTCCCAGATGACTTCTTGTTGGTGATGGAAGCCCCAATGATGGAGAATCATGACAACCTGAGTCTGTCCGAGGAAGAAGAGAGAGAGATGGGAGACGAAGTGAGAGGCCGAGGACTCGACACGAACAAGGAGCAAACGGTGAAAGGAGCTTCCGCAGTGCAGAGACTGAAAGATATCAAAGAAGAAGCGATGTTGGAACGCTTGTCACGCACTGAATCCAAACAATGCTAGGATCATTTTTTAAAAACAAGAGTAAGTTCACGAAATAAACTGCACTTTGCTTTCAAAAGACAGAGTTCCCCACTTTCGTTATTATTTTAAGACGAGATTATATCACTCGGGAAACTGAATAAAACTCATGTTCACGTTTATTTAGCACGACCATTTTATTTACTTGGACAATATGGGAGGTACTACTTTTTCCCACATGCTAGTTGTAGATAAAGACATTAAGCAAAGAGAAAACGGTCAGAGATGGAAATATAATGCGGAATTTCTCAATTTTCCATAAAATACTACGCGCTGTTTCTCATAGTGGTTTGAATCAGCTGTAGTTGGTTACATGGTTGTTTCGTGTCTCCCTTCCTTTCTCCGTAATCCACCAATAAGAGGCAAGAACCTACCGCTGGTCCCGAAGGAGTTATGAGGATCTGTGCGTAGTAAATAACTGCTATAGCCCCATATATGTAAATATATCTCCATCCTGGCTCGGGTTTTTCTCCGGTTTTCCTTCGGGTAGTGGCGACGTTTCCAAGGGCGGGAATGTCATTAATACTTTTGTTTTTATTAATTTCTAATTTTTACTGCACATAATATTTTGGAACAATAAATGGACAACTACATATTTATTAAATAATTTATTTTATAAATGTATGTTTACATTAAATCCGCCACTGCCTTTGGACCGTTGATCGGAATTGGGATGGTTCCTTGCTTGTTTCCTGAGAGTAACTTAGTTCATTACCCCCCGCGTGGTCATACGCATTTTGCAACTGCTTTTCTGACAATAAAGTTTATTTATTTACGATAAATTACGGGTTCTAAGTTGTGGATACAGTTGACAGTTCTCTCGAGATCAAAGTCTCTAACTGTAGACATGTTTCACTCGGGGTTTCATAATTAGCACGAAACAATGTAAACAGGACATCAGAACCATTATGAATGGTAACACAATGGAGCATCACGTAAGTCGCAACTCCCTCGAATAATGTTTATACCAGCATGGTTAGGCGACTCAAGAGTCACTCAGTCAAATAATATCCTTTTTAAATAAGAGTGTCACGTAGCTTCTATTCTTGATGTAAATTTTAAATGTTGTTATTGGAAAGGAAAAAATTAAAGATAAAATAATAGGAAATCGTCGACACACCAATTAATGCTCTGGAGAAAGATACTTCATTTGTGTGATTTACTACGTCTGGTCACGAAGACAGGAACTACTTATTTCTGTAATTAATGTATACGATTACATGTGTTTGTTGTTTCACATAGTGCTTCATAGAAAATAATCACCTCTCTAGTATTTTACTGGGTGTAACATCAAACGCTACCATTCATCACATAATTTTATTTTCTCCACGTGGGCATTCGTGGTCTTTCTCTTATTCTTCTCACCATTGTTTTGTGCTTTATTTCAATTTTGGTGCCATGATAAAAATAAAAATGCAAATAAGGGGAGACAGAACATAAGTTTAAGAGAAAATATCCTATAAAAACCCGAGTTATCACGTATTACACGTCAGGGCCTTGATAACACGTATAGAGAAAACCAAGTGTTTTTGGAAACGATTGATATTTTCAAGAAAGGTAACAGACAATATTATATTGGATTTATTTCACCAACACTAAGCGAACACACATTTTATATGCTTGTTTTATTGGGTTTTATTGAAAAACCCCTTTCAGACATTTAACTGTGTCAACATGAGTAACGTGCAAGTCAACGCCAATTTTCATTCGCTTGTAAGTGATCGTTGGATCGCAATGGTGATATAAAATTAGTTAAAATAAATTATAAGCAAAATATTTTTTTAAATGATGTTATCTATGTTTTTGTGTCTGTTTAGTAAAATTATTTAACTTAATAATCTTTCTTTTTCGCCGAACAAACTTGAAAACTTAAATCTCGTACCAATTCATTCCTGGGTTCTAAGTGATGTATGCCCCTATACAGATGAATTCTCTTTTAACGCCATTAGAGGCAGCGCCTCTTTGTCGTTGTGAGACATAACTTAAATAACGAAATATGTAATAATATCCTTGGAAATTTTAATTTTAATGGTAAGTTATTTAAAAACTTGATTGAGTCATTTAGTTGCTGGTCTGGGTCTGAACGTAAGTCAAGGTTCCGGTTGGCGAGTAAAATATCCATGGAAATCCGTTGACATTGAGTTTAACAACTGGGAGTTGAACCCATAGACATAAATAGACTCGGCAGTGTCTCCTATAGGTTGTTCGTGATAACATGAGACAGAAGATAGTGTGAGGTATCGCCCTCTCTCTCGCACATCCACTTGGAGGAGAGAAGGAGGGAAGGTGCGCAATGGCTTGTGCGCAGCAGTCTGCAGTCAGAGAGGAGAATCAAGTTCCCCCACCTAAGTCGATGTGCGAGAGAGACAGAGGCACCAAACTTTTTCTCCTTCGGACAACCGATACATAAGACCGTTGAGACTATTTTATATTTATGTCTATGGTAGAACCATGGAATTGTTGCTATTGGATTCTAACCTATCATTCAGATGGCCAGCAATGGCGGAGGCTATTAATTCGTGAACTGGGGCTTCGATCCCTTTCGTGTGGTTCTCTGTTTCTGTTGTGATCCGTCTGTGACTTCTTGCTTACAATACTTCGATTACCTTTAAGAAAAAAGACGCCGTGCTGAGCGACGCAGTACCTAATACCGACCGCAATTTTGCAATTATTCTCAATTAAGTACATATTCGTATACAATTAATGAAACTATGTGTAATTCGGGGTATTTTTTAAATTACTTTTTATTTTGAATATTGGCTAAACGACACAAGTCTCGTTACAAAACACAAAAGAAAAGAAACGAGGTATTTTAGGTAATACTATAAGAATCGCGATAACAATTGTGGTCATGATTTAAAAATAATTTAAGGTTATAATTAAGAAAGAAGACAACGCCAGGCGAAATGAGGTAGTGATTATTTAAGAAAAAGGATGTTCTCTCAGATGAACTGACAACCTAAGAAATGTTAGTTGTCTCAGATGTGAATCAGAGGGATGAATGAATTTTCAAAAACTTTTCTTTTTGTGTGGGTTGAAAAGAAAAGGTTTTCAAATTAAATTAACCAGATATTGTTGTGACAATGGAGAATTTTTTTTCCCTTCATCATACTTTTATACAGATTCTGTTACATTTTATAGTACATATTTTTTAACAAATTAGGTTTGGTTATTTAATGATCACTAACGAGATCAATGCTGTTTACATTAATTTCCACGGTGTTTTTAATAATCTCTAACGAGGTCAATACTGTGTATATCATGGCGAAATTTCACTAAAAAATCTCTAGTCAATGGTCAGTAGTGTTACTTCTCACATTTTTTAAAATATTGCCATTAATATAACTTATTTAGGCCTTGTTGGGTTATCGACGTAATAAAACACATCTATTGGGTCAATTGGCAATCATCTACTTTCTAATGTTTGAAGTATTCCGAATGGAATGAGTAAAAATAATAAGTATCACCTCCCTTTGTTTTACTCATCTAGTATTCTACACTTTACATTTTGCATTTTGCATTTTTCGAAATGTTCCTTCACAAAACAAAGGGAAAAGTATGCATCATCTTAGTTAGTAAAAGAAACATACAGGCTGCTATGGGGAGTATTTGTTAAAAATTTACTTATAAATAACGCTATAATGATATTCCAGAGTGCCTCGTGTATCATTTCATAAATTTGTCATTTTTATCTTCAAGGTACCTCACTTATTTTTCACACATTTTATATTCATTGAATTTTACATACTTAGATATTCAATAATAATTAAACGTGAAGTTAAATTTAAAACACAAATCCTATGCAATAACTGTATAGTACAAGAAAAAGAATAACCGCAACCTCGCATCAATAGTAATTTTAACTTCTGTCTGTTTGTATGAGACTACACTTTATTGTGATAAGGTCATTAAAAATCATACTAAAATCATATTCAACATTATTTTAGTGTTCGTATGGTATTGAAAAAATCATTCTGAAACATGGCAGAGTTCTCGTTAAATTACACTTATTTCACTTGAGTAGCATAATTTTTTTTGCAACTGACACTATTATTTCAGAAAAAATAGTTATGTCTGTTATTGTCTCCAGCGGATATCTTTTCCATAACAATGTCTACAAACCGTTGGAAAACACAGAAACACGTATTTCCTTGTGCTTGCTCGTTTATAGTCTGTGCTCGTATTATTCGAGAGAACTGGCTTGTTCGCCTGGTAAATATGCAACCCTTCTCTCTCGTATATGCAACCTCTGCGGTCCCATATCACGCATCGAATAAGTACATGATTACTCTTTGATCCTCTTACTAATCTCCTGCCAGCTGATCCAGCGCTGACCTCAGTTAGCGTAGCTAGGTCAGCAAAACATTAAGATTTCAAGTATTCTCAAGACAGTACATCACTGTAAGGTAAGAATTTTAGGTAAGAACATCAATAACGATATTTATAGGATTAGCTCGCATGTTCATTTTCTCACAAATATTTCTTGTTTCAGAAGTAAAATGGCATCTCTGGTGAATAGTATTACCACTAAAGGTCCCGCGTTGGTGAAAAATGCTATTACTTACAGCAAGCCGAGATTGGATGTCTTCTTGAAATACGCTAAAGTGGAATTGGTTCCTCCCACGCCAGCTGATATACCGCAAATTCGAGCGGGCATCCAAAAGATTATGTCAGGAGCGAGAACTGGGAGGTGGAAGCAGGTTACTGTGAAAGATGCTGTGGTGAATACCCTTGTTACAGCCGAAGTCTGCTTTTGGTTCTTTGTTGGAGAATGTATTGGCAAGAGAAGCATTATAGCATACCAGGTGTAATTATTGACCTTCTTAAAATATTTAGAGACTAGTGGCAATTCTTTGGGAACCTGAAGTGATGTAGAGATACTTTATGTAAATTTGTGTATTAAATTTTCTCCTATTTATGTTCATTTCTGTTTCTTCACTTTCATCCATTTCCTTGTGATTTATATTCATTTCAATGAAGTGGAGACAGTCTTCTGCTTGCTGTCTTGTTCTATTACTGTTTCCAATGTTCTCTCTCTTAACACAATACACAAGAGAAATTCTTGTTTTATTTTATGTTCTGTCTGCAATGTTTGGAATTCTCCATTGCACTTTTAGTTAAAATGGAGAGTAATGGAGTTATGTAATCTTGACTAAGATTGATTTCATGAATTTATATTTTTTAAATTTTGGTTGTGGCTTGGAATGTCTCACTTAACTGCATAAGAAAATTTCTTTCCTTGATTACTATTTTCTGCTAATAGAAGAGGACAGATACAAACTGCAGCATGGTGCAGTTGGGTCTAAGAATAAGAAGACAAATTTAAGGTTTCAGTTAAATTGAAAAGAAATGATATATGTAGAATATAGAAATAAATAAAATGTCAAATAAGGCAGTTACAAACTGCCTACAACTGTGTGGAGGACAATAAACTAATTTACTCTCTGAAAGCAAGCAAGGGACCACAATGAAAAATAATCAATGTACTTTGCAAAGTTTGTCAAAACAAGCTAACCTGTATGTGTGTAACAACTTGCTTTACTTGATAAATTTTGCAGAAACACTATATGAAACTTTGTTGTGTTTGTAATTAAGAAATGTAGCGTGCTATTGGAAGCTTATCTACATAGAGCGATGGAGGTAGGAGTTGGGTGATGGCTATTGTTAGTAGGTGGGCTGCTTAACCCATGTGGAGGGGTTAGTAATAGTTATTGGTACTAGGGGGAACTGGATAGAGGAAGGAAGGTTTGCTTTTCTGTAGTCACAGTTATATGAACTGGGACATCAATGTGAAAAGCTACAAATTTTCTGGCCCCATCGAGAATTGAACACAGGATGAGAAAAAATTATTAAGTAGTAAACAAGACCCTTGTTTACTACTTGTAGTCTTGTGCAAACAGGAAGGGTAATAACTTAAATATCAATCATTGCTCTCCTCAAAACAATACATATGACTTCTCAACATTAGATTATATTACTTTTATAACTACAAAAACACAGAATCAGAATATATTCTGGAGTAGAAATAAAAACAGACATTTTTTTTCTTCATAATTCATGGAAGCGCTGAAGATACACATCATTAGATATTGAGAAGAAATTATACAGTACCACTGAAAATGTTTTATGTGATATCTATCATTTGTTGTGCAAAGCAATATAGACAGAAATTTGGAAAACTTAAAAAAGGGTTTCTTATTTGTGAAGAGCTACTGTAAAATTAGTAAACTTTATTGTCAAAAAAGTAGTTGCAAACTGCTTATGAACTCGTGGGGGGCAATAAACCAAGTTACTCTCTGAAAACAAGCAAGGTCCCATGGGCAGTGGCGGATTTAAATTTTACAAAAGAAATAATTTAATAAATACGTAGTGTAATACATTAATTATTCAAAATAAATTGTAGATCTTAGTGCAATAAAAATTCGAGAGTAATAAAACAAAAGTATTAATGACATTCCCGCCCAAGAAAAATAAGTTGTTATTGTCTATGCAGAGAAATAAACATTTTTTAATTTTAAAATCAAGAGCCAAGTGATAAATAAGAAATGTTTATCTAGGAGATACAGAATGAGGCTTCAAAACAAACCTGATTCTTGTCACACACTAGTGAGGCAAAGGATTAATACCTCCAGCCAGGGTGCAGATTAAAAGGGGAAGCCTGGGAATTTCCCCCTTCTGACTTCTTCCCCAACTTATACATCATTTGTTTATTTACAAATAAAGAAAAATAATTCCATTTCTAGTGAAGGTCAATAACAATTGTCATAATTAAGCATTAATTTCAACTAATTTACCAACAATGTCCTGTGAAATATATGTATATCATTACAGAAAGGTTCAGAATGTGATGTACGATGCTAGAAAAGAAAACCTACGGCATAAATTACACGGCTTTAGTATAAATCTATATTTTCATGTAAATAAATGAAATAAAAAGTAATATAATTAAAAGCCTCATATATTTCTAACAGTGTATGTTAGGATTTCAATTATATTTCTTTTATTTCATTTATTTACATGAAAATATAGATTTATACTAGATATCTATATCATACTAGCCTGCATAATTATTAATATGCTATAAATTAGTTTTATTTCTCTAAAAATAATTATGTTATGTATCTTACAACTAACTTCTACTTCAATTGTTAAACATATTTAATATTACTGCACTTGTATTGTTAATTTTATACATGAAATTTATTATTGCAACTATTGTTTGTATTTTCACTCTCCATACATCATTGTAATTATCTGTGTGGTTCAGTAAATTGTTGTTATTAATAAGGCATTCGAAAAAAATTTATTGGAAGATAAATAAATTAGGCTAGTTAATAATATGGTGTGTATAGTACATCAGAAAAAGATACAAAATTACTAAAACTATGGAGTCATTTTAAATGCCCCCTCCCCCCTGAATAAAATGTTGTTTTTTTTTGGACTGTTTAGTAAAGTTCTGTATTGAAATATGAAAAAACAAGCTTCAAAAGTCCCCCCACTCCCCATCTATATTTTTGAACACTGCCTGTAAGAAATTTGATCAAAACATGAAGATATGTACATCACTATAATATAATACAGTAATATATAAGATGATATTTTCAAAAGGCACACCTAGTAATCAAGTTAAGAATTTATCTGTCAAATTCTACAACATTAACCTCCATTATATAATCTAACTATAACCTGACGACGACTTAAATCAAAGTCAAAACATAGTGAGCTCTTCACAGAAAATAAATATATTATTCATCTATAAAAGGTTGTAAGTTTTCAATTATTTATTTAATCTGTCAAATCCTCAAGCTTTTCCTGTCAACAGCATCGTAGGATTTTGCCTCAATGTAAACTAACTTAACTCCTGGCACTGCAATGGAAAAGATTTTTAAATAAAACCAACATCTATTATATACTATTATTTCCTCTTCATTAAAACTATGTCACTTATTTATCCCCTATATACCCGCTATAATGTAGTTGATTTACCAGTTATTTGTATCATCTATTATATAGCTGAAATGTCATCAACATCATGCGTGGATCAGTAATTATTCAGTGACTCTTTGATATCTTTATACACAGTCTAGCGGTCTTTCTCTAAATTTTTATTTTTTCCCATATTTCATTTTTTTAATAATATCAACATGAAAGACAAATTCTGTCAAAAGATAACAATAGTGGAGGTATTGAATGGATGTTAATGGACACTTACTAGTAAGATGTAAATTATTTTACTCAAACTGAAAATGAAGGAAATTTTAATTCACCATTAATATTCATTTTACCCCCTTATTGTCTTCTTAACACCCCTCTATTCACTGGTTTGCATCAAGGTTAAAAGTTATGCAGTCATAATTTTTAAACCTCCATTCCTTTTTATTACATATAAAAATTTAAAAAAACTTATAAGCATACAAATTTTTGCATTCTAATTCCTAATAATGATAATCATAAATGTTCTCATACTTTCAATTCCTATATGCTAACTTTACGAGCCATGAAAATAAAAAAATGAATCCCAGGGAAATTGTAAATTGGAAAACTTCTCTAGATTCTAATAGAGCAACTAGGTCTTGTGTGACTTAGTTTAAGCCACATAGTAGTAACATTAGCATTGTTTAATATTTTTTGGAATTATATACATTCATGCACACTGTATGTACCCTTAAGTCATTTGTTTACACTAAATTAATAATACACCTCCCCTTGTATTAAAAGACCGTTTTTGTGTTCACCAACACAATATCCGTAGTAAGGTCCTGTTATTCATCATCCTAGCACATCAACCACTCAGTGCCAAAAGGAATTACTGTGTATCACTCAGAAGTGGTTTTGTATTATTCCTTTCAAAAGATGTAAAATATATAATAAAATTGAATCTCTTTAAATCGGAGGTTAAAAGCTTGCTACTGCACATTGCTTCCATTATGTTAAAGAATTTAGTTATTTTAATAAAAAAAGTTAAAAGGGATTTCAACTTTCCAAATTTATAAAATAAAAAAAATTGTAGGTAATATTAAATAATGTTAATGCCTTTTATACTTTATCATGCCATTGTACGATTACTTTTATTAATAATTGATTGAAATTCAAAATGACTTAAAAGCAACCTTTTTGTTTCGCAAATTTTTACCTCCACACAACCTTGGCACGGTTGTGTGCATTATCTCTGAAGACAGCCAGCAATAGTTTTGAAATTTTAATTGATAACTGAACATATTTGTTAAAAAAAACACTATTATAATCCCTTGAAAATAAAATAAATCTTTAGATATTATGACAAAAAGTTAACTTTTTTCGTTGTTCTTTTTGTTTTTGAGTAGGGGGTGTGTGTGTGTGTTATAATTTTACCTAAAGGCAAATAAATATTAAATCCTTTGGGTTCTTTGTTTGGATCGATAAGTCGGCTCATTGTTTGATTGCTGCCGGAGAATAAATTAGTTCATTGTCCTTCACATGGGTCATAGCAGTTTGAAATTCTCTTTCAACAGTTCATTATTGGTATACCATAGGTAATGTATTTGCAGTAATTAAGCATAATTTTGTAATTTAATAAATAAGGATATCTTGCGTTTTAATTTTCTTTTTCAGATTACTCACTACACGATTCAGGAAGGAGATTTTTAATACTTAATTTATGACAGATGTTTATTTAAACCTCAAAAATTAAAACGTATTACACGATTAAACTTAAATCAACCTCAATATGTTTCTCCCAAGTTACAAAAAGTAGAGTTCACTGATGTTCTGTTATTACTAATGAAATTATTTGAAGTTATTTAAGTGTTTTTTTTTTTCATGTAAATGGCAGAATATTAGGAGTTCTTAATTCTTTAACATTTGAATAATTGATTTCCCCCCAATCTTTTAATGACAATTTTCAACTTTTGAAACTCACTACAAACCCAAATTATGCAGGTTTGTGAAAACTAATATTAGATAACCAGAACCCCCAAAGCAGAATATTTTTTATTTTTCTGCAACAAATGGTGCCAAGATGAAAACTTTCTGCAAGTGAGGACATTTTAGTAATAAATTAATCATAGAAGTTTTATAGACAAATAAGTAAGCAATTTACACATGATCAATTTTGTTTATATTTAGGCTAGTAAGCACTTTGTAAATATTATACAGGGTAATGATGAAATTTCTGTTATGCTCTGTGAAAAATGTTTATTCCAACCTATGTCTCTCTGCAGTCCTCATTTTTGTTCTGGGACAATGTTGCACCATCGCTCTATGTTCTGCTTTGGGGGCCAGAACTTTTAACATCAATCTTAAATCTTTGATTCAATATATTAGTGACAAAGATGAAATCCTAAGGAGATCTAAATATGTATGCAATTTCAGCTATTTACTATAATAAGGTCTTATTTTAAAAATGTATAATCAGGGAAGATTATCTCCAAAGTCACTGATGCAAGGCTAATAGAACATTACATTTAGACTTAATTTAAATGTCTCACAAATGTCTGGCTATACATATTGTCAAAGATATTAGCTTTTACCCTTCCATAGCAATAGACACAGTAATCTAGTTTAGAACAAAAAAATAGCATAATTACAAAAACAACTAGGTATCTTCCAAAAGTGGATTTATTCATTACCATTATTTCTTTTTCGACACAGTTTTTCCATACATACTATCCAGAAAAAGCCCAGAAAATACAAATACAGTTGCCAACCACTGGCGAGGTAGCAGTGTATTTCCAAATAAAATGACAGATCCAAGCACAGTAAAAAACTTTCTAGTTGTAGTAATAATTGAACACGGAAGTGGACCAAAATCACTAACAGTCAGAAAAATAAAAAACTGACCCAAAGCACTAGCAATGGAAAATGTAACAAGTTGCCATATTATGCTGGGGTGTCTTTGAACAAAATTAATAAATTTGAAGATTTCACCAGTGCACAAGATAGCTACACCAAGGAACATAATAGACCACAAATTCATATTGAGCATCATATGCCCAGATTTAGTTTGATATTCTCCACGCATTCTCTCTTGAATAGCTGCTGTCAAACCATCCATGGTAAGAGATAAAAGCAATAAAAATTCACCAAAACCTAGCACAGAATCAGTTTCTTTTGAAGAAACACCATCTTTGTACATAAAGAGTGCTACACCCACAACAATTAACAGAATAAACATATATTTTTGTAAAGAATAACTCTTTCTTCCCAATAACACACCTAATAACATTACAGGTATAGGTTTAGCAGACTTTCCAACCACTTGGGTAGGAAAATTTATCCACTGAAGAGCCATATTACTGCACACCATGGCAAGTAAGTATGTTAAAGCGCTACAACTGTAATAAAGCGTTCTTGTGTTGTCTTCTTCATGCTTGAATATAAAAGAAGAAATTACTTTCGCATATAAATAATTGAAAATACACTGCACGAGCACCAAAGATAATGTGCAGGTAAATTTTTCTTTACTACTTCCTTCTCCATAGTCTCCTCGAGTAATTTTTTCTTGAAGGATGGCGTAGTAAAAGAAACATACGAATATTCCTACAGCACAAACTATTAACTTCACATTTTTATCCATTGTTCCAAATGAATGTGCAAGTTGTGCGCATTGAATAACAATGAAGATTCGCAATTAAGACATTTAATCCGTTATAATTCTCTGACAGTTTTATCAGAGACCTACACAAGTCCACGTCATTGAAATGCTTTGAGGCGCTTTGAAGTGATTGACCATGCGTTACGCCTTCACCGCGCTTCCACTGTCTGATTTGTACTCATGTAGCCAACCTTGGAAATAATGAGCCCAGAAATACTTTCCTTTCTTACCTTCCGCATAGATCTGATATCGTTTACACGAATCAACCCCTGTTAGCGTAAAACAACGTATGAATGAGAGGTCATTGACCGCACACAGGGTTTTATTACCAGGATTTTATTTGGCACTAACAGATTCCTTTTTTCTGGCGCTCTCTCCCCACGAACCCTCATATTCCCCAACAACTCCGAACATAAGAGGAAAATGTTTAAAATTACATAGGGTACTCTGGGAACGTTTTTTAAGGGGGCTACTAGCTCTTCCTAAGCAACTTTTGGCAGGGGAACAACAGGCTTATAGAACAAGCCTGTTGCCAGGGGTTGGTATATATTAGGGATTCAGGGGTGTGTGAAAAAAAACAGCCAAGAGGGATTTTTTAAATTGTTTCACATGTAAAATGCATTTAAATCGCTTCTTTGCGAGTAAAATTATGAAATGAATGTAAATTAGCACACAATTTTGTATAAATTTAATTCACCATTTACATATTAGACACACATCTATATTTTTTTCCTTTTGACAACAAAAATATAATACAGGGTTGGCATACCAAAGACCAAGGTTTTCATATTTCTAAATGAAGTTATTTAACAATACGCACTTTTATCAATTTATTAATCCCAAAGTAATCGTAGGTATTAAAATCAGTCAAAATTGAATAAAAAAAGTATTAACGACTAATATCAGAACATTGTGGAATGGCATTATAGCTTTTCCTTCCGAAATTGGTAATTTTAGTATGTACATCCATCAAATCGTAATTCACCAGTGTGTGCGCGGGGAGGGTCCATTGTGAAATTAATAACTACTCGATAATTACTCGCTTCGCTCGCTTGGGCTTTTACCCCCAGACCCCATTTTTTTTGGGGGGGGGAGGGGAGGTTCTGCCCAGGGTAGCGATGTCTACTACAGAGTGCCGAGGTTATCTCCCCGGAAACGTTTGTATGTTTTTGCATGGAGGGTTTCATCAACAATTCTTCAGCAACTTCTATCACATGACGAAATTTTGTGTTTCTTTTTTGAAAAGTTATTTTAAATTATTGTTTTTTCACGTTTTGGAGTTCTTTCGTTCACTTCACTATTTTATGTAAATGATATATTATTTTTAAGATTGTACGACTAGAAGTAGCTGGAAAATTCTTATACATCAGTGAGCAGTACAATAAAACATACGGACTTAAATATACAGGGATTAATTACCTACCCACTACTTTATTAGAGCGAAATTATACAATGTTGTACAACTATTCCTTCTAAATCGCCATTGATGTGTATGACGAAATTTAAATTGACGTTTAAAGGATCGCGAGGGTTGCCCTACAACGCATGAATTGAATTCCAAAACTCGTCACTCTGCGACGGACCCCAGAAATACCTCAAATCAAATACAGAAAAATCTATAGCGAATTTCGAAATAAATCTTTCGAGATTCACTCTGACTGAACCTGCAGAACACATGAGTCAAATTGCAAAGCTCTGAACCTGACTGTCTCTGCACTAGGTGAAAGAATTAAAAACTAAATGTTTAACGTTGAATAAACAAATATCTAAATCAAAATTCGAAAAATTAGCTACATACTTGAACTTTATCAGAAGAACGCGTGTATCAAATTTTGAAGCTCTAATCCTTTCGTTTTCGTCGTTGCAGAGAGATAATGAAAAGGCTTAAAAATTAATAATAAGGAATAAAGAAAAATCTCATTCTAACTTTGAAAAATTCGATTAGTGGCTTACTTGGTCCAATTCTTGAGAACACGTGTGCCAAATTTCAACGACCTGGTTATTAAAGGCACTAGATAAGATAATAAATGTATTTAGTATTTAATAATAAAATATCTTTGTCCAATTTTTGAATGGGTTTCTTGGTGGTTCACTTTGTCAATTCCTAGAGAAACCTTGAACTGAATTTCGAAGCTCCAGGCCTTTCCTTATGACTTGTGCGCTCCACGACTATTAAGGAACGTTTAAAAATTAATTTCAGAAAAATGAGTTGGAATTTGTATTTTAAAAAAACTGCGCTTACTTCTTAGTAAGCGTAGTTGCTAGTTTTGCAGATCGCGTGCAAAATTTCGGAGGCACTTGTCTGGGGCGGCAGATTGTGGCAGCAAAGTTTTGGAGTTGTGAGTCCAATATAAATCAGACTTTTCTCCTCGTTTTCTCACAACCGTGGAAAGTTCAAGGTCACTGTGTTATGAGACCCGTTGTAGTGTTGGTGAGCTGTTGCTCTTCGTTCCATAGCCAGTAAAACAATGACTGAGAAAGTGGTTTCAGGACGCGTTGCGCAACTGATAATAATCAAGTTCTTGACGAAGGCAGGCGTTAAGCAATCCGAAACATTGACCCGGTTGAAGACACTTGGGAACACTACCCTTTCTCGAACCCACGCACTTGATTGAGCCAAGAAGTGTAAGGTTGAGCGAAAAAGTATGGAGGATGAGTGAAAATGTCACGATCGACGCTCGAAATCAATTCTACATTCGTGCAGTTCGTACCCTTATCGATGGTGACTGGTGCGTATCAGACTTGCGAATGTTCATGTCACCATCACAAGATATCTTAACTTCCGAAAAGCCTATGCCCAATGGGTTCCGAAGTTATTGACCGAAAAGCACAAAGATCGGAAATCAGTGTGAGACTTATGATTCGATTCAGGGGGGACCTACGGAATTATGCAAAAACCATTGTTTTTTTAGATATTTGAATGAACTATTTAAAAACCGAGGTGACACCTCAATATGTTCGTAAGATAGCGAAACTCCGAAATGACACATTTCATTCTAATTCACACTTTTAAAATAGGAATTTTAAAGAAAATCATATTTGAGTCTTTTCAATGTAAAAACCTCAACCTGTTAAAATTTGAAGCCTTTAATAGTTTCTTTTTTCTCTTCGTTCATGAATGACGAGTCAAAAACACTCTCAACTTCGCTTATTTATAGGCTTTTCAACGTAAATAAGCTATTTAATGTCAATTATTCGAAAATAAATCGGTATAATTAATTTTAACTAATCCACTTACGCGTCTGCGAAATCAACGACGAATATAAATAATACAGCTTGATTACCTCACTCCAAATTTCCAACTGTCAGGTTGTATATCGAGAGCGGGAGATCATACGCAGAAGATTATCTTAAGACAACGAATTTATTTTTTTACGGGTATTTTGATTTTGATTTTATTGTTTAAAATCTGGAATCGCGGAGTTTGGTCTGTATTTGGTAGGCCAACCGTAATATACAATTTAACAACTCACTCCAGTTAATGTTAATTTAATATTAAAAACAAAACTCATAAGATTTCCCCCCAAATACCATTAATTAATGGTAGAACTTAATGTACTATTATACTCTCTGAAATTTATTCTGTGTTAAAATATTAATGAAAATTTTCGAAGTTATTAATATTGAAACATAAAATAATGTATGTTGAAATCAGTTTCAAATCGCCTTAAAATCCATCATATTGTATCACTCTTTTTGGAAATCTCTAATTCTAATACTGGACATGCCACTTTTCACAATTTTCCCGCTCACTTGGATTGACGTTTCCCTTGTTTTCGGAAGGCACTAACCAGTAGAAAAGGATGTACTAATGATATTTCATGTCATGAGTGCAATAAAGCGAAAAATTTTGTTTCTGGACTCGTGCATTCAATTTACCGCAGATATTTCTTCTTCAATACTTCAACTGATAATGAGCTCTTGATAATGTAATTTAGATATTACATTGGGTAAAATGTAATTAAATTTTCACGCAGAACTTTGAATCGCGCGGTCAGAATCCAATGCGTCTGTCAGTCTCAAATATTTTACCATTGCAGCATAGGGAGCGGCGGTGAAAGGTGGAGTATCATATTGTTATTCATCCATGGTTTGGTAATGATGGGGATCTCGGATTTTCCCTTGACGGTGCCCGGTGGTGTCTGGTGCAGAGAGCGCTGACTGGTTGCTTGCTTGTTTCTATGTGCTTGTAGCGGTGTGTGACAGATCTGTACGGCGAAATCTTTGTGGTATGGAAATCAGTGGGAATGAACGGGTGAGCTAGAGCCATCTTCATTACATCTGGTACTCCGATGTCAAGTAATAAGATTTTGAAGATCGCTGCCACCATAAAATATATTGTGATGTGAATTCGTTTTTGTGAAATGCAAATGCGGAATGTTGCTTACTGGAAAGACGAGCGACTGAAGCGCCCGTGATAGCTGTGCGTCATTTTGAGAGGACTCAGGTGAGAATTTCCCGTGTTTGTCAACTGTGTTGTTTTTCATTGCGTTCATTTGATTCTGTTTTGAATATTGAATCTTGTGTGAGCATATGTACGTAGATGGTAATAATTGAATATGGCGATGGCGAAAGCTTGAACACCTATGCGACTCAGTGTATGGCTGTCGAACATGATAGTTTTGCAAGCGACGGTGGTTTCCGCGCGGATATTGTGTTCTTGGCTCTTGTTGCTGATTTTCTAACTAAATCCGGGCATCATGCTTCGCTGAGTGTTTCCCATCTTCGCTTACCGTGATAGACGTATTACTCGTTCGTTCACTCCGAAGTACGAAGTATGGCATTTAAAGAGTTGCGCCTTTAAAAAGGTACTGTGTTTTTTGTTGATTTTATAATTCTTATAGTTTTACAACACTATTATTGAGTGCGTCAGGAAACGCCACAATATATGTTGCTGTACTGTTCAATTACACTGATTCGTGTTAAATTTGAATTAAGTAATGAAGTTGAGATGCAATTATATCTTTAATGTGGGGCATAGTTATTTATACCGTAATTAACTCGCCGTTAGATTGTTCTCCACTCGAATGTTTTGTTTTCTTTCTTGGGTGATAAATGAGGTCAATATGTTTGCATTGTTTAATCAATATTCCATGCCTTTTTGAAATAAACTTAAGAAGTTAAAAAAGTTTCTATTCACTAAATATTTAATATCTCAATTTTTATTTTGTAAGTTCATACTTTTCAGAAAAATAATGCAATTTAAAGAAGTTAACATTTTATAGCTAATCTTCCTTTCTAAAGTAGTTAAGTGAATGAGAAATTTCTACCTTTCTTTCAAATTTTTGTTTCAAGTTTATCTCAAAATGTTTGTATAACATTTAATAACGCAAGTCTCACAAATAACAGTGTTCTCTATTGTCATAAAAGTTAAATCTAAATTTATTATCAAAATAGGTATTTTAAATGGTTTGTTCAATTTTAACTAGAGACCACTCTAAAATTCAGTTTTTATTTGAGGCTCATCTTTTTTTCTGTATGCTTTTGAAAAAGTAATGTTATTCACATCTTAAAGAATTTTTTTATTTGATTGGATTTGTTACTAACTAGACATAAAATTCAGTTCATATATATAGTTTTCTTAATTTGAGATGTTCAGTTTCACAGAGTTATTTGCTATCAGTTTATCAGATTCCTTCACTATGATAACATGAGTCCTGAATACTGAGTGATTAGAAATAACAGTTTTAGAACCTATTGGTGTCATTTTCTTTTCTGGAAGAATAAAAGTTTGTGTCAGTAAACAAAAGATACAAAGCAAGAACTGTTTTTTGAAGTAGTGTAAATTTTTAACTCAGTTTCAATTTTGTAAATTATTGATTTGGAGATTTACTATTTTATTTTAATTTACAACTGATAAAATGAAAGTCATCCCGAGGTATGTGAAACAGTATTGCTATTTTGTTTACTATCTTTGTGAATTATTATTTGCACTGATTATCAAATCATTGTTGTTTCTCATGATGAGTTTTAACAAATAAAATATGTGCCACAATTTTTTTTGAAAGAAATTATACTGTTCTTTTAACAGAAGAATTTTTTAAATTGAAAATCAGCAGTTTTATGAAATCCTTCTCCAGTAACGATACAATATTTTCTTTCTTCAATAACGTAGTTACTTTTCTTCGTGATAAACCTCCAAGAATTTGTTTCTCTCTCTAAAGCATTTGATGTCATTAATTTCAGAATTCCTTTTTTGAAATTTCATTTTATGGCAGTAATAGATAAGCATCTCAATAGGTTTGTTATTGCATAAATGAAAAAGCACATCAATAACTACTTTCCTTCTTAAAAGATAGATATCAACATGTTCAAATTTCCTTTGCTTAAAATCAAGTTGCCATACTTCATCTTTACCTCTCCCAAATCTTCGCCACTTCTGGAGTTCCTTAAGGTTCGAATTGAGTCCCAGACCTCTTTTTGTTGTACATGAATCATCCTCTTTTCATCTCCCTCCACATCAGTAGGTTTCAAGTGAGGAAGGAAGATTTATTTTATCTTATAAATAGTTATATTAAATTTTGTTTTCATTTTTGCCTATTTTAGTATCTCACGGTGCCTTACTTCAATTTATAACCATGACTCAAATCAATATGCACTAAAAATAGGAAAATATGCATTAAAAAAGTTCAAACAATGCACTTAAAAAGTTCAATATATGAATTAAAAATCCATTAAAATGCACTAAAATATTAGAAATATAAAGCCAAGCTACACATGTGTCTTATAATGACTAAAAAAGTGCAAGTGTAAATTGAGTTGAATAGTTGAATGAAATTAGTTGAATACTACTACTGAGTTCATTAGTACTCAGTAAGCTATATTTAAACATTTAAAGTCTGCTGTTATGGTCATTTAACTGAAGAGTTATGGATTTCAAACAAAAATCTTCAAAAATATGCATTTATATGAACTTTAAAAGATGAATTGCAAATTACATGAAATACAAATAGTCCAACAAGGATAAAAATGCTAGAATTCAATTCCTCAAAGCCATGGTAAGTCAGGAAAAAATTATCCAAAACATGAAAAATCCGAGTCCTGTTCATAAAATTAAATTAAATGAGAAGATAATTGGGAGAGAGAAATGTTTTGCCGATTTTGTTCTTTAGTTTCTGTCACAATCGAAACCCACCCCAAGAGTTACTGTAAAAGCAATTTTGTAATTTTTCTCATAATACCAGCATACTTGTATTTTTAACGTGTTAATAACGATTCGTGGTAATACCCGAAATTCAATTTTTTCCAACCCTATTTGAATTTTTACTTGGAAAAGGTAAACAAATCCTGTATTTCGTTACATTTTTTGTGCGTTTTAATGAATCACGGCTGAATTAGTAAACGTGTAAGTCAGTTATTATTGTGTGATTAAGTTCTGAATCACTCGCAAAATTATCTCTGCGTAATCACTTACGGATTCTTGTGATGAAAGATGATTAATTTTAATTATGTGTATTCCCGTGTGATTCAGTGATAATTTTCTGTATCGGGCTAACTTTCGAGAAACATAGAGAAACTCCTTACTCAGTAAAATATTAAGTGTGGTCTAATTTGTATTATTTCCAGCTACTAAGAACGTAAATATGAGTATAACCAACCATTTTAAAAATATTTTCAATCCTTCCTGCCTTCTTCTTTTGTTTTTTCAATACAATTATTTCAAATAAATTATTTTTATTTGAAATCGTACGCCTTTTCAGAAGAAAGTCACTTCGAAATGTGACGATTGAAATAAAGGAAGTGTAGTTATGAATTTCTCACGCATCATTTGCCGACAGTAAACTTTTGATTTTCTTTAAATTAAAAAAATCTTATTTCTAAAATAAGCCTAACCATTATCACATATTATCATTTCCCTTGTAGACTCTTAACAGAATATCTCAGCCAAAGGGCATCGCAAATTTGTTTAATTAATATTTCTCGGAAGTTGAGAAAACGGTTAATTTAACTACTTGAATTCCATATCATTTACTTGTTTGTATTTATATCCGTAATGAAGTCATGCGAGCTAACATTAGAAAACTAATTTTCTGCGGGAATACATGACAAAAACGAATGTATAGTTAAATCTTGTTCCCACAATATATCAAATGCACTCACTTATTTTCATTAACTCTTTGTCTGAATGTGTTTACTGACATATTTAAGAAAGCTTAAAACAAGCCTTTACGCAAGAAAGGAAATAAATATAATGGTGGAAACTCTCCACTTTTCCCCCACTTTCTCGGAAATCCCGACAAAATCTCTGATTTAAAAAATCCTTTCCATATACAGCGCAAAATTTTCGTTCTTGATTGATGTGACCAGTTAGTTGTCTTGACCGTAGATACACCTCAAGAAATGTTTCTTGAACCATATCGAGCATTCTTGATCGTCGATCACGTAAGTGCATTCGAAATTACATTTTTGGATTAGCACGTCAATTCCTTCTTAAAATAGTGGTGCAAAATAATTGCACATACTTTCTCATGTCCATTTCTCTGTCTGCAGTACAGAGTGAGGAAAAATTCTATAGTGAAAGGGTCGTTTCAGTCGTGGTCCTTTATATTTTGGTCGTCTTCCAGTGCTCTATTCATGCTCAAACTCGCTAGATGAACGTATTATTGTCTTTTATTTGGAATTTGAAAGTAAAATAAATATTCAGAATATTATTTCAAAACATATAGCGACGTATCAGTCTTGTAAATATCGTGTTATGTAAATGTAATATCGTTGTAGACAGAAATTGATGTATTTTCGTTATCTGCAGTGCGTTTGCTGTCTTCCTATGTATTTTATCATTATCATATCTTTCATTTTAGTTTACGTAAAGTGTATTTTACGTCTGCTTGGTCCATTTACACCGCTAAATATTATTCAAGCGTCTTGAAACAGTAAACTAATGTGTAAATGCTGTAGACATAAATTATTTCACAGCGTCTATACCAAACTTTCCAGCGAAATACCGCTCTTGCGGATGTAATGCATACTAAGTGTACTTAATGTACATAAAATTTAAGCAAAATCGTTGAAGCAGTTTTTGAGAAACATTCAAAAGAGTACTTTGACCTTCACGTGAAGTACCCTTTGTTTTAAAGTTTAAAAAAATTAGAGCACGTGCATCGACTACAAGTAAATTCTACCGTAAATATGAAATGAGAATTGAATTGATTCATCCATTTACTCAGAATCGCTGCGCACGTACGGACGGACGTTATGCCAAAAAAACACTTTTTCAGAATCAGGGATCGCCAAAACGGATATTTCTATCGAAATCTGTTTTCGAATTTTTTCACGATTACAATACTTTATATATACCACATACATGAGAAGGTAAAAGGTAACTCGAAATTTCCTACGCCAAGAATCCAGTTGTAGAGAAAAACATATAAGTCCCGAGTTCCTCAAGGTTGAAGGCCATCCACTCTTCCTGTTGTATGACACCGATGACATCCTCCACATCAGATTGAAAACTGATGCTCTTTGTTTATGATACTTGTTTTTTTTTTGTTTTTTGGGGGGGGCTTTACGGGCTTGTCAACAGCAAGGTCATTAGAGCCCATATGATACTTGTTTACTATGTAAACGTGCCAACTCTCACAGGTTTATCTATCCTCTATTATTACTATTTTTGTTCTATCTGTTGGGAATGCTTTGTGTAATGATTTTGCCGTGGGGGCAGAAATTTTAAATCTGCCAATGTATTTGGACCCTTTTATTTATCCCTGGCTTGCTTCCAGAGGATAAATTAGTATATTGTCTACCTTGACCATGTGTAGTTTTCAATTGTGTTTATTACAATAAATTATTAAAGAACGCAGGACGTATTTTCTTTAATTTTCAGCCTTAGTTGTCGTATGAGCAATATCTCCTCGAAATGAGTAAAATATTTTATTTGGTAAAAATATAAATTATGTTTGGTCCATACGTACATATTTGCATTGCATTGCATAGTTAAAGTACATTGCACTCATACAGAATAGTAAATTGCTCTTATGTACATCATTTTGCAACTTTCCAAACATATCTTCATACGCCCCGGAGATCTGATCCCCTCCCCAACCCACCCAAAAAAATCCTGGGTCCACCACGTTATCAGAGACAACCAGTGGTGTCATGGCGAATTTAGCAGTGCCGGAACGCTGAATTTCCCTTACTTCCCAACAAAAGGAGGTCCTGCGACCCTCGCCCCGGAAATTTTTTTAACTTGATGTGCTAATTTGTACTTTTAATGCCTTCTGGAAGCGATTTTCAGCATTAGAACTTCACCATTTCTCTAACCTAAAAGAGGATAAATTTATTCTTGGGCCTGTATTTTTTCTAACCTTTTTTCTTATACTTTTCTTGAATTGTGAATATTAATCACAAGTTATATTTGATATGGCACTCTTGACTCTCGAAATAAAATTATAATCAGTGTCTTTGTTTAAGTAATATTGGAATCCTTAAAACTGACACATTTTTGTGCCGGCAGTTATGAGAAAACGTGGCGTACAATTTTCACTATTTTGCAGAACACATGCCATAAATGGCATTAAAATAAAAACAACCTCACTCCTCTCTAGCTACCTAGATCTAGAATAGCGCCAAATATTAATCTCTCAGTTTCTTCCATATTTCGTTATTAATTACCGACTCAGGAAATTTTAATATCTTTAACCACAATCTATTTACAATCACGTTATTTGTGCATTTACGGGTGAATTTCTTGCATTAATGTTGAGATCAGTGGCATAGTACATTCATAGTATACGCATAAGTATTCAGAAGTAAATAAGTAAATTAATAAATAAACGGAGATAAGAAAAGCACAATCCGGGAAAAAGGTTTTATTGATAGAAATACGAACTATTCGCAATGTTTCGCGGCGCCCCTGCACACCACTGCGCGCACATTAAGAACCTTTGACCTACACTTTTTATTAAAAAAAAAACTTCTCCTATAGAGGTTATTGGTCTTGCAGATGGCGACGCAGCATCCGCCATCCGGAGGACCAGCGCTCGTCGCCAATGTTACTCCGCCGCCGGTGGTTGGGGGCGGGGTCGTGGGCGGAGGGGGCGACTTCTCGCCCCCCGGCAGTCGCTGTCCTCCAGGTGGCGTCGGGGACGATGTCCCGCTGTGGCTCTACGATGTCATCTGCACCATGTACCTGGTCTTCGGAGTAGTCTACAGTCTTTTTGGTAAGGCACTGGGTTGAACACAAAGCTCATTCGTTCAGTTCATTTGAGTTATTTTCTTGCAAAATGTTCTTTCATTCTAAGGGAAGGTCTAGTTTAACTTGTAGTTCCACACATCCCCTATGTTACAGGTATATTTTAAGGAATCTTTCTTGACTTCCCTATTTTTGTTTTTTTGACACTGGCACAAATAGGTGTCACTAGGCAAAATTACATTCCGTAAAATATGTTCTATATAACATAAAATATGCTCTGCTTTCTGACATATCTATGGTATGTCTGGTTTCAATGCCCTGGGGTCTCTCTTTGTGCCTATGTTGCTTTCATTTTTTCATTTACAAATATATTAAAGTCATTGTTTTTAATGTTGAAATGGCTTATTGTAAATAAATAAATAATGCAATTGGTTTTTGGTTGTAAGGAACTGTGATGTATATAACAAAAATTTTTCTCACAGTTTGCTGAAGGAAACATGAAAAACCAATAATAGTGAGTCAGAATACTCTTACTGGTGTGTTGTGGCAGCTGCTGTTAGATACACCTCACTGCTGCTGTGTGTGTGCTCCTGCACATAGAACTTATCTTTGGTGCCTCAGCCATAGGAAGAGGCTGTGGTTTCTTTTCCATATGTCTCGTTTATTTTCAATGACTGTATCTTTTGAAATGTTCCTAGCAGAGTATCAACTAAGTGGGGACCATCTGGTGGTCAAGGTCATGTCAATCACAGCCTCTTAAATCTTCTATGCCTCAGGTTGAGACTGGGAAGAGGGTATTCAGTATGAAGGATGTCTGATGCTTGTGGGACGTCCATAAATTACGTAATGCAAAACGTGCCAATTTTGAACACTCCCCTTTCTTCCACAGCACATCTGTAACGATTGATCTAACCCTCTTTACTCCAATTATTGTGTAACCCTATCTCCTATAAGAAAAGTTTTTGTTGCTTTTTGAAAAATTTTGGGACAATTTTTATAGTTTGTTTTAATTGTTCTTCCTCATAGCTATGTGCTCTCAAGAGCAGTTGAGTACAGGCAAACTTTGAATTTTAGAGTACCCCTTCAAACTTTGACGCTAAAAGATTTCGTACTGAAAATATGTGGGAGATACATTTTTCATGATGCTTGTACTACTGTAAATAATTTGCCGACAGATTTTCTAATTATCTTTAATTTAACACTTTTTAATATTATGAGAAATATTTGATTTTTAAGCATATGGTTAGTAGAGAAATTGTTCTGTTACCCCTTGTAATTTAAAACTATCTACATTGAGTGCCTCGTAAACTAACTCTCAGATTGTTTAAATTTTTATTTTCCTTTTTTCGGAGGTGAATGATATTTATTCGCTGCAATCTCAAACATTGTCAATTCATAGTTCTACTAAATGTTCATCTTTTAATTCACATTCCTCTACATCTTTTTTTCTACCTTGTATTTTTAATTGACTTTAAATTGTGTTACACTTGTAAGTTTCTCTAAATAATCCAAATTGTGTCATAGTTTTAGATTCATTAATTTTTTTTGTATGTATAAGTTTCTGTTTGTATCACTCCAAACTCCAAATTGCCTCATTTCATGGATAAATTTCCCTACTTCTTTACCATACAACATGTAATGGCACAAAATGTATTCTGAACTTTAATATCCTGCTTCACATGAACATTATATGTTGTCACTTGGACACTAGTCTTTATTCTTTGATTCATTATCCTATTCAGTGAGACATCACCATTTTCCCTAATTCTTTGAAGATATGTTCAGAAGTCATTATGAACACACAAAGACTCCTCTAATGTTGGATTTGGTTTAAACCATTTGTAGTTCTTTTTTTCCAAAAGTCACTCTATGTATTAAGTTGTGCATCCTGACTCTGCTATGATCCATCACACAAACCATCCTTCAATTGGATCTCTTGTTTATTTTCCCTTAGACAGTTTTTCTCCTGGTTTTACTTCATGTCTGTTTAGACTTATTTTACCTTCGTGTTTCAAAATTCTTTTTAAATTTTTGTACGTATAAATTAGTTTGTATTATGACTTGTGATACTTGCATTGCCTCAGTGGAGACAATTGATGATTGCTAATTTAAGGGGACGTATCGTTTGCATACTCTCCATCTTACATTCATAATAATTGAGGACTGTACTCATATAGGTGCCTCAAAATAGAACTTCTTTATGTTAAAATAATCTCTCAGCTCCTTCATGTGAAGTTAATATATCATGGCTTTCTAAATTAAATTTTGTTATTAAAAAATTATGTATAAAATAACAAAATTCCTTTGTCTTTCTATGGAATGGTTTACATAATTCAAGAATGTTAACTGTTCATCTTACATCATGCCTTAAATTTGTATTATATAATTTTGCAAACAGTTGGATTTCTTGTATTCTTTTGCCTACCCAATCCATAACTCTCTTGATTTTGTGGCTGATATTTTTAATCCAATGTTTTCACAAAATTGAGCGCACTTATTAACAATTCCCTAACCTTTTACTTCCATCAATCTTTGCTGGGATGACTAGCACATCAACATAAATAACAAAATTTATATTTTCATAGTCCAAATAATGCTAGAGATTATCCATTACCAAATTCCAGAGTATGAAGCCACTTGCTGACATCGTATACGTTAATATCTTATTAATTTCTCTTCCCTAATTTTGAATAATATTGCCCTATACTCAAAGTAGGAATGGACAATGTCTTGTAAATGAATGCACAACAACAGCACTGTGAGTTTTAAAACAGTTTTGTTTATGAGTGGGGAGAAAATGACAATCTGTGCGCTGAGATGATTTCTTCCAGCTTATGGAGTAAAGCATTCATTCCCATTCATTATGATCAGAAATGTTTAAATATTTGCTATGCTGTTTCTGCATTGTTATTCATTTAAATTCAATCAATGTTATGCGTTTGTATTTGCATTTTCTTGAGCATTAAAGTAGTGCTGAAAAAATACATAGTTCCATTTTAAAAAGTGTCTATCTCTGCAGCTAAAAATGCTATAAAATCTTCAAATAAGTTATGTGATTAGCTACATGATTTATCTTAGCGAAAACCGTTCTTTGATATCTTTATCCGTTTGAGATAATTTTGGTGTTTATTTATACTGAATAACTGTGTGTAAAAACATTGTGAAATTGTTTATTATTTCTAATATTCAATTATGGATTGATTAGAAAATAGTTCTAAAAATGTGTAATAGTGTTTTGTAATGTTGCCCAAATGATCTACTGTGAGCAAAACATCCCTTTAAATGTAGTCTGACCAATATATACTAGTAATATTTTTATTTTTGTATAAAAAAGTGAGCTTGTGAGTTTCTGAAGATGGGGGTCATGGAAATAAGGGCCAAGTCAGGAAAGACCCGGTTTTTAAAGCTAGCTGGATGCAGCAGAAAGCCATTCTTGACTTCAAAGCATTCCAAAAAAATGTTATAAAGCTGCTAATTAAACACTATAAAACTGCCATGTATCTTTTCTGAAATGAAGCTGTCACATTTCAGAATTGCATTGTAAGATAAGATTGAATTTAAAAGTTTTAATAATTTGACCTTTTTTTGTGCATGTTCCAGTGCATTGTTCCTTTCTGATTATTTGTGTTTTCTTTTGCAGGATATCGATGCTTTAAAGCTGTTATGTTTTTGACGGGCTTCACTTTTGGTTCCGTTGTTGTGTATGCAATGTGTCGCCAGGAAACCCTTATGCCCTCCTATGGAAATGCGGGTAAAGTATTATATCTTGGCATGTTTCTGCCCACCACTTACTCCAGGAACTTATATTAATTTTGTGCATGATACGGTTGGTGAATTACTTGAAATTATCCTACAATTAGAAATAACAAAAATCATAAATATAGACTCATATAAATTTACTGTGGGAAAATGCTTAGTATTTTCTTTGTTTATGTTCATATATATGTTTATGTCTGTTCCTGATGTGACCCTAGACAAACCATCATTTGATGCTTTCTGATTATAATTCACAAACAAATTATAGTATTAAGAATGAAATTCTACTATTTACACCTGATGACAGCCCAAATCTAGGGTAGAAATGTATTGAACAAAATCTCAATGAATATTGTTAATTGTCCAAAGAAGCCCGTATGATAGACATTTTATCAATCTTGAGTATTGGGACTACGCTTTGTTGCAGGCGTAGCTGTAGGAGCTGGAATTCTCTTTGGTCTCATCACAATGTTAGTGCAACATGTCAGTCTGTTCACCACTGGCTTCCATACTGGTCTGTTTGTGGGCATCGCAGTCCTTACTGTGGGAGACCACTTCTCATGGAAGCCTGAGCTCTGGGCCATTGCTTGCGTCCTACTCGGTGGAGGACTTCTGTTTGCCATCCTTAATCTGTTTTGGCAGAAAGGTAAGATGTGCTTCATCTCTTCAGTTAAAATAAAAAAGTCCTCTATTATACATAAGCTGAGGATTTTTCAACCCAAATACTTCAAGAAAACCTAAAAACCATGGAACAAGATCCGTTACTCAACATGNTAGCCCCTTTTTTTTTTTTTTTTTTTTTGAAATTATTTTCCAAAAATCGATGGGGGGACTATAGTATATTTAGAGTTTAGGACAGCAACACTGCTCATTCAAAGATTCGTGGGTGAAAACGAGTGAAGTGAACACAAGCCGTATACGTAATGTAACACAAAGAACATTGATCTATGATTTGACGCTTGCTGGCCAATGAACGGGATTTGACGCTCATTGGAAGTGAAAACCAAACAGTGATCCATGTTGTCTAGGTATGACAGATTGGTGTTACCATGCTGACCACGACAAATGATTCTGTTGAGAGACTGAATGTTTTTAGACACATACGAGAGTTGGGCAATCAAAGATGCTTCAACACTAAATTCAAACTGTGTTCTAAATTATTCTGACATATGGAAATAAAGCAGTGACGTGAGAATTCAAAGTAAAGCCGAAGTCCTTGTGAATCTGGCAATGTCAAAGGGAAAAGTTGAAGTGCACCAGTCAGCCTTTGATTTTAGAATCCTTATACTTACCAATGCCAACCATTTCACTTCAGAAAGACTTGTTTTTCTTCTAATTTTTGCCTCCTAAGATAAGTGGGGACTATATTCGGGTAAATACGGTACTCAGGGATATGCCTAGAATCATGAGAAATGGCAGGTGCTGTATATTTTTTTCTCACAATGTGTCACCACTATCCTGTCACCTACTTGTCATGAGCCTTATTTCCATCAAGAAACATGATTACAAAAAAAACAACTCAGCACTAATTGACAGTTGTCAAAATTCATAACTACCTTTTAGCATTGGGTTTGTGCCCAGAGACTCGAAGAACTTCTGTATATACATCTTTGTGTCAAAATATTTGCATGTTACGTTGAAATGTCTCAAGTATAATTTAAAAAAGTTAAATTCTGCTTTAATTTAAACCCCTGAGTGACACATGCTATTTAATTTTTATTTATGTATTTAGACCAGTATATAAATGTAAAATACACATAGCAAGCAATTCATAATATCCTATAGAGCAGATGTACATAGGACTGGTCTCCTGTACATAGGACTGGTCAGGAAAGCCAATAGTATTAAATATTTATTTTTATGTATGAAATCAAGATATAACAAACCTCAAATATAAAGAATAGTTATAATTTTTATCTAATTTCCTATAATTATAAAAAAAAACTATTAACATTCTGATCCATAACTACAGTTTATGTTTTAAATTTATTCTTCAGTCAATCAACACCTTTAAATCATTACTTAGAGCATTAAATTTTTTAAGAGCTTCAATTATACTATTTTTATGAGGTATTGTTTTTTTGATCACAGGAAGGGGTATGCATTTTTTTTAACGAGTAATGCTAGTAGATTCTAAAAAGTCTTTTTTTTAGAGATTCCAAATAATGAAGCAAAGACAAAAGAGAAAAGGTGCTCCTGAGATATAATGGGCGTTTCATTTTTTGGTTAAAATTAATAAATTTAAGTAATCTATCTTGTAGATTTTGTATAGGTGTAAATACATTATCATATGCACCACCCCATCCAATTATTCCATAGGTTGCTATACCATGGCACAATGCATGGTAAGTTACTAGTAATCTCTTTGGTTGAAGAAAATTTTTTAATTTATAAAATATAAATAGAAGGTATTTGGTTTTCTTTATTATAGTGGCAACATGATAATCCCATCTTGCATGGCAATCAATTAGTATTCCTAGATATTTATAGTAGTTCACTCTTTGCAGAGGTATCCCATTTATATATACATTCACCTCATCAGGAATACTATTTATGTATGCTCCAAATGTCATAAACACTGCTTTGTCAATGTTAAGAGATAGTTTATTGTTAGCTAGCAAAATTGCTAATCTATGTAAATAAAAAGTAATTTTTTTCAGCAGCTTCATCCCAGATCCCACCAGTGCATTGAACAACAGTATCATCTGCATAAGCTATAATGTTGTCAGTTGGAATAACTTCAGACATATCATTCATGTAGATGATTGGCTGAAATTTCGCACTGCTAATTTTTTTAGCATACTGAACCACTCCAAAAGTGCTCGTGCACAATCAAACTTCTTTGTCAAATGACTCAACATGCCAAGTTTCATAAATATGTTTGATTGTGATTTGGTGAAGTTTGTTTGAAATAGATTACTGGCATCAAACATATCAAACTAGTATTAACATCATATTGAACTAGTATGAAGAATAATTTTGGTCAAGTATGTATGCCTTAAGGGGGGCTAGCTCAAACATTTCAACTTTCAATATTTAACAGTCGCCCTCATATACTCGATTATCATCTATTTCTACAATAAGATGCAACTTAGACCTGCAAAGTCTAGTTTGGGGGTACTATTTTAGTGATATTGCTAGTAGGGTACCCAAGATGACCAAGATTGGGAACTGCTGCTGTTGAAGATGTAATCCTGTCTTAACATAAAATTGCCTCTTCTCTACAGGACTCACTATCCTCGGCACCAGCATCTACGGAGGAGCCATTCTGGCGAGTGCCCTTGATTACTTTGTGGAGAACTTCCTCATGGTGAAATGGGTGTGGACTCGTGTTGCGCACAAACGTTCCACTTCTGATCTGTGTTGGACTCAGCAACCTCAGTGGTACAGCTGGCTTATCTTGTCTGTCTGGCCTCTGATCGTCTTCATTGGCATGATCACTCAATACGCCATCACTGGCCGTGGAATATATCACCATGAATGTAAGCTCCATCTTCTACATTTTTTTACCAACTTATTTAATTAATTAATTTTGTTTTTAATCATCTTTATAATGGTTTTTATTTGAATATAGAATTACACTATCCAGAAATTTCCTTTCCCAGAAAGACATAAGTCACGTTGAAGAGTGTTTTTTCTTTATTTTTGTAGTCGTTTTGTATCATAAACAAGCACATTTTGTAATACCTAAAAGTTCTACTGAGATACTTGTGTCATCTGGGTAAAAAGAGGATTTGAAAACAAATTGTAAAATTTACTCTACCTTACAACTGAATCAGAATAATTTAAAAATAGAACAGATTTATTTCATGGAAATCAAATTACTGGGTAAGATTATATGGATTTAATAAGAACAGTATGAGAATTTTATTATTGTGATTGTAAATGTGCAATCTCTTGATTGCACATCTAGAATCACTGAATAGTGTTCTTCTAAAGAATATCAAGATCATAATTTAATTCGTTTTTCTTGAAAGTGTGGAAAATAGTGTTTGGTGTCAGACTCACTTCCTCCAGGGATATATTTATTTTTTCTATCTGGTGATGCCACCCCAACTCTTAAAATTTCTGCATTGTTCTTTGTAATGGTTCTCTAATGTGAGAAAAGTCTATTTACAATGAATGGGAAAGTGGCTTAGTGTAGATGAAGTGCAGCATAAGTCGGTGGAGGATGAAGAAGTCAGTACTTCTGCATTCAGACCAGAAACCCACCAACACTACACACTACTTTGCAGTGGTTTTGAGTGCTCCTCAATAAAAATTGTCTGATGTTGCGCTGTTTTCAAAAACATCCTTCAATTAGTTTCACTGTTACATCGCAACAAATTATACTTAGGTTTGAACCACTGGCTAGCACACTTCTGCTAATCGGCAGGTCACCAAAAAGGGGGAATGATATCAGTACTTTTAATTTGCATTACATGAACAATTAGAAAGCAATGAGTAGTTAATATAGTTTGTAGTTAACTCTAAATCTGTCATACTTGATCCTGATGCTAAACAATTTATTTTTGTTTTTTCCAGTGGTGCCGTCCAAGAAGAGTCATGGCATGAACGTCCAAAGGGCTCGGACGCGTGAGCAGCGAGCTGAGCTGAGACAAAAGAAATACCGCTACTTGTATCAAGTGAGAACAGCACATGGAGATGTGATAAGCCAGGTAGAAGCATCCATATTTTATTGGAGTTTTTATTAACACGAGTCACTTAAACTACTCACATCTCTTTTGTATTCATAAACAAGCAACCCACCATGGCTTTGCTTGTGTGTTTTGTAATGTTACAAACTCTTTTTTATACTTAAGAAAAGTTGAAAATGGTAAGTCTGAAATGTTTGCTTCATGTGAAGCACCTCAATTGCCGGAGTGCTTGCTCTGAGGCACACGGTGCAGGACTGCAGAGGCATGTAAAACTAAAACTCTTGTAAAACCGAAACTACTTGTTCAAATTTTATGATTTAAAGGCAGTTTTATCTTTCTTAAATGCAAAAAAAAGAAAAAAAGAATGCATTTAATATAATGAAGCTTTATTTTTACCTACTTGAATTACTCTCTTTAGTTACATGTCTATTTTTAAAACCTTCTTTTCAATAATTTAGGTTTACCTTTGTAGATAGACTTGTGCTGTCATGGACTTTCTTGTAGAACTCTTTGAGATAAACAATGTAGCCATACATAGTTGTCCACTATCTCTAACCGTTTAAGCAGCACAAGCAAATACACATCCCCATTGATTTATTTTCCCCTGACTTGATTGTCTATTACGTTATTGCCTATTACTTATGATACTGAATGTAACAAAATATATACTAAAACCTTGCCCAAGAACACATCTGTGAATTAAAAAAAGAATCGTGTAAATCTGATAAATGGTATAGGAACATGTAAAGAACAAACAAACCAACATTCATTTTTATATACTACTAGCTAAACCCTACCATGCTTTGCTGTGGCTCAGTCTGATATGAAATGAATGGGAAAGTAAATAAAAGTATTCTAGTGAATATAGATTCACCGAAAAAACACATCATTCAGTTAAATATCCTGCCTTGCACTGCTGTGGTTATGTGGAATAAAAAACATGTGTTTTACAAAAATTCATTTTTTGTTGTAAAGCTAGTGGATTGATTATATTTTTTGTTTGTCCATTTTCTGCGTAAACATAAAGATCAGACGGTTTACTGACTGGAGCATGCGATGTACAATTACCCGTGAGAGAAACAATCGTTGTCTAAATTCAATCCGCACACTTGCAAAGCTTGCCCTTACGCTTGATTGATAGTCATAGCAAACGCAAGGCGTATTGGAAATTGAAGTCGTTTGATCTCAATTCGGTCGGAATGAGTGGTATTTGTGGAAGTAGTATGTCTTCACCTTGATGAGGTCCAATCAGAATTGTTGTATCAATTAGATTGTTCATCAATTTTTAAACTACTAATTGTGTGCCATTGCATAACTTTGGCTGATTCATGTTTCAGAGTAATATAATTGGCACTCCATTTTTCAAATTAAGAATGTGTGACGGTAATCCGGGAACATCGAGGGAATTAAGAAATTCCGTTGGAAAATTCACTACTTCAGTTTGGTTCATCATGGAGTCAATGGATTTGTATGCCACTGTTTCACCTGTGATTTTGTTTAGAATGATGTTAATACTGTGTAAGTCGACATTTTTAGCCACTATAATGGCTCTTCCACTCAACAATGCGTGATTTCGATAATTTGTTTAGATGCTTTGGAAAACCTTGTCTACCAATTCTTCTTTTGAAATCACAATGTTGCAGAAATTATTTGGGAAGGTGATTTTTCCGGTTTCTGGATTTGTAGGTGCGGTGCCGTTACCTCAAGTAGTTGTCTTGAAAATATGTCAGCTGTTGGATCGGTTTGAAACTGAACTCTCACATTCGTTGTTAAATGCATTATTTTGACTGTGCTCCAAAAAGTTGAATATTTCAAGCAGGCATGCAATTCATCAGCTGGTGTTGAGTGAGGTATAACTGGAAGTGTCTTCCTGAAGTCACCAGATAGTAACACCAATGCTCCACCAAATGGAACCTGATTATTTTGCAAGTCTTTTAAAGTATGGTCTAATGCTTCCATTGACTTCTTGTGAGCCATTGTACAATTATCCCATACAATGATTTTGCACGCCTGAAGAAATTTTCCCATTCCAGATGTTTTTGAAATGTTACATGTTGGGTTTCTGTTAATCGCGTATTTAGTGACAGCTTAAGAGTTGAATGCGCTGTTCTTACTCCTTCCATCAACGTGGCAGCAATACCTGAAGAAGCAAGCGCTAATGCAATATGGCCGTTTGAACAGATTTTAGCCAGGATCAAGGAGATTAAGAACATTTTCCCAGTTCTAACTGGAGCGTCCAAAAAGTACAATCCACAGGATTGGTTGGCCACAGCTTGCATGATGGCACATTTATATGTCCTTTGAAAGTTTTTGATAAAAGTTGTGAATATGCGACAACCGAACGATTATCGACTTCAATGTCACCTCCTCTCACTTTCAAAGTAATGGCTTTTCCATTCTTTTGTGCTTCTTCGTCAATATAGTGGGTAACCATCGTTGGCAGTAATTGTGTCTTTTAACAACTCTCGAGGATTCCGTTTACATTATTTTCCATCGATCATACCCGGTGAATTTGTATTGATTGCTCCATATGGTCCATGTATCATGTTCTTGGTCACAACTTCAAACAACTCATAATCTATTGTGGGATCTGGTATTTCTGCAGATATTACTAATGCCAAATGAAATCGATAATCTTCACAGCAAGCCATATTAGAATGTGCGCATGTGGCAATCCTCTTTTTTGCCACTCCACAGAGTACATCCAACATTGTGTTTCTCCAAAAACATGTGGTGAAGTGATGAAATCAATTAATGTCTTCAGCTTTTGTTTTTAAACGTGTGCTGTTATGTTGTGGCGATCAGTAGGAGTTTGTCCTTGAAGTAGTAACTCTTTTATTTTATCCCATGCTGGATTACATGTAAACGTAATGAAAAGATCAGGGTGACCATATTTCTGCACATACATAATAGCGTCCTGTGCATATTCGTGCGTTTGTCGCGAACTACTGGTATATGTGGCAGGCAATATAGTGATCTTTCCTATGTTGCTTATATCTCCATCATTACTTATTGCATCTCTCAAATGTATATATTCTTCTGATTTCAGTTTGTTTTGATTGAACCTGATGAATAGTAGTTGTTTGGATTCTATTTTCATGTACATATCGACAATGTACTGATGGAGAATCTGACAGCATTTCAGAATATGGTTATCTTCATTTTCTCGTACCATAATCGAATAGGAATAATAATTCATTGAACTAAATTTTTTGCCTGTGTGTTCAACTGTGACTGCATTTATCATTTTGATGTTGAAATGATAACCGTCTTGACCGTTTGGAAAAAATGGATCGTAGCATCTATGAGTGTCTGAAATCTTTGTAGTTGCTCATTTCCATGCTCCAAAATGATATCACGAGGATGAAATTCTTCTCCAACCATGACAATTGCTAACTCATCAATTGTTGGTGTGTTATATCGTCTGGCATGCTCACTGGCTGGTGTTTGATTAGCACGAATAACAATTCTATGGCTGTCTGATGGCATGAGATCAATCACATTTTTGGACATCAGAATTAAATTATTGTTGTCATGTAACATTTTTTGCAGGGACTCTATAATATTCCTTCTGATTCCAGTAGAGATTTGGCAGCTTGCATTCAATTGGTCATTTTCACCTCCAATGAAGTAGATTTGGAGAAATTTATGGTTACTGTTGGGAAAAGGAAGCAAAGAGCTAGCTCTGTGATAAATTTGTCCCTGAATTTTAAATGTCGGCATAAAATGCTTCGCTATAACATTAGCGCCAAATGAAGTCATCTGAAAACAGGAATTGTAATTTCTGATGTTTTTGAGGAAATGTTTTGAATCATCAGTAAATCCATTTTACAAACTTTTCAGTGGTTCTTTTGGCTGCTCAAGTTCAGGTAGCTTCACTTTTCTGCCAGCGCAGCACATTCCCAGGGTTTCTCCTTTAAATTTCATTGCTTTGCAGTGCAGACAAACTTTGTCCATTTTTCCGATTTGAATGAATTTACATGAGGTATTGTATTGAATATCCGGTTCGTATGAGAAAGCAATTTGGTGGTATGAAGTTTGATCATTCGGATATTGCAACTGCATGCATCTTTGCTGTTGATTTAATTGTTCTTGGTGTTGTTGAGACGATTGTGCAGCTCTTCTTCTTCTTCTCGATTCAACTCATAAGGTTTCAAGTCTTTCTTCCCTCTGATCTGCCAGTTCTTATGCTCGCCTGTGAGAAGTTCTGACTCTTTAACACATTCATTTGCATCTAAACATTCTTTATCAGTGTGGTTTGATCTCCTTTGACATTTTGTGATTGCTGGTTGAGAACTGCAGCCTATGTCTGAATGTCAGCAAGGCATTACAGATGATTAAATAATGTGGTACTACAACTAGACTAAAGGCTGCCTTACTATGATTGTGCTGGTCTTCTTCTTCTTCTTCTTCTTCTCGATTCAACTCATAAAACTCGTCCGATGTCCGGCGAAAACACAGACGATGATTAACTGGTAAAAAATGAAAGAAATGAATTGAATTGAATGCAACAATCAAAATAAAAGTAACTTACATTATGATTTTCGAAAGCAGATAATTAAATCACTTTCAAAACAAAAGAAATGAATTGAATACAACAATCGGTATCAAATTAACTCACATTTCGATAATCAAATCACTTCCAGTGATTGATTATGCTCGCCAGTGAGAACCAGAGTTGCCATATGTACGATAATTATCGTAAGTAATAAAAGATTTTGTCATTCTGTCCTTATTTATTAATGCAAAAGACCTTTTCAGTCGTTTCAGCCACATTCATAAATAAGGACAGAATGACAAAATCTTTTATTACTATCTGTCAACATCAGACAAATTCCTCAAATTATCACATTGTACAATCATTTAGCCATGTGTACTATGTACGATTTGACTTTGTATGATAAGGCCAATGGTACAATAATTTCACCAAAGTGCACGTCCATGACAAAAAGACAAAAACATGATTTTTCCCCCTAAATTAATTTTACATCTAACACCAACTCCACTACATATTTTTGTGGGGCTTTACAGCTCTTCAACATCAAAGGTCATTGGAGTCCTAAAAACTTGTACAGGTAGGGAAAATGCAGCTACGCACTAGGGAGAGCCAACATGACTCTCCCTGCGTGTGGGACCCGCCGAATCAATTATACATGAAAGAGTATTCTTATTATTATTTGTTTGCCTCCCCACTATTTTAAGAAGTGTGTGTTGTTATCTCTATATACTCCATTTGAAAGAATGTTATACTTAGAGAAATGTGGAGTAATAAGATACGAGTGAGATAATAAGAAAAATTAAACAATTGTATTTAAAAATTACCAGATAAAATGTATCTCATTTATACCACTTACTGATATTTTTTCTTCAAAACTGTACTCTTTAGATGTGTTTGAAAGGGATGGAAATAGGTATATCTTCTTTCCTTACAAGTTTCATTATATTTCTGTACTGTTACAACATAACGGAATAAATCTAAAAAAAAAAAACAATTCAAATTGGTTTCATAGCAATTTGGAACAATATTAGTGCTAAGTAGTAAGATAATGGTGTCATTGTCAGGGGCGTACCTAGGCGGGATTGAACGCACCCTGGGTCTTATCCTATAAGCAAGGAATTTCCAAATAGGTCACCAAAAATTGTACAAACAGTTCTATTTGAAGTTTGATATACTCTAAATATTTCTATAATAGTAAAATAAATAAAATACATTTTAGTAAGAGAAACCTTTTATCAACTACAACTCGAACTTTATAGTGGTGTATTTAAAATCGGTATCAGAGCTGAAACCATAGGATCTATGTTGCTCCAAGAAAAGTTTTCGGTTGTATGGAAAGCAGACCAGTGTAGAACTGTTATTCTACTGTGTTCATTCAGTTATTCATAACACAGTGCATAAATGGAAAACTAATAATTTTTCAAAGCCAAGTAAAGACCAAGTAAGGTTTATTAAAACATTGGTAAATAAAACTTAAATACTGATATAATTAAGTAAAAACAGGATGTATGATAATTTCCTCCAAAATATGATAATTTTGGAAGGCTTGTACAATAATTCTCATTTGAAGACCTGGCAACTCTGATGAGAATGAAAACAACAAATTTTCTCTTCTTCTTCAACTCGTAAAACTCATGTTATAACCCGCAAAAGCACAGACGACGATCAACTGGAAAGAAACGAAAGAAATGAATTCGGTTTTCGAAAACACACAATCATATCACACCCAAAACAAAAGAAATGAATTGAACATAATTACAGGAATCAAAGTAACTCACATTTTGATCTTCGAAAACATATAATCAAATCACTTCTCAGATAATCAAAGTACAACAGTGTGAACAAAAACAAATTTTCTCTACTTCTTCTGTCAAATGACAATTGCTAATGAAGTTGTTGTTTACCAATCTATTCTCTCTACTTCTTTGTTGTGTTGCGTATTTGTTACGCTTGTTTCTGAAAGAGAGCGCTACGTATATAGAAGCGCACCTAAGATTTCATTGGTACCGCAAGACTTGTCAAAATTTTAAGTGAGTGTCAAAATTTCATTTTACTATAAAAACGTGCATATACGAATGCAATGTTGTGTCAAAATTTAAAATTAATCGACCGACTACTTTCCGAGTTTTGCGAACACAAACATACGCAAGTTGAGTACCTGCAGCTTTGCTCGCGTAAATTTTGTAATATGTCTGTAACTTTGTTGTCCATCAATGTTAGAAGTTTTAATAGTATTGGTGTCCACCAATCCCTCACTTTCACTGATGTAATTGAACTTTTTTTTAGAAAATACCAATATCCCATTTCATCCCCTTCAGGGAGAATTTTTGTAAAATCCTTTCTTACCTGACTTTTTTGATAGTATTTCGTGTCACGCCCTTCCCAAGCCTCACCTTTAGAGGTGTCGTGCATAATGTACATAAAGTAGGAACATAATTTTATTGGAAATACAATTATTCATTTTTATGTATTCCAATTTTATTGGAATACATAAAAACCATTGACTCGATGCTAATAACGGTATTTTATGTTACTTTTACAGCTCACCCTTCCCTCCCCAGCTCTAAGAATACCGTGCCACTATGTAATCTCAACTTAAACTTAACAGCATCGGTAGTTTAAAAATCTCATCAACCCTAATACTATGGATCCGATGCAATTTTCATATTTCAAAATTAGTTTTCAATTCTTTTTATCCATAAACCCATTTCCACCACCCCGTCCACCCAACCAAGGGGTGCTAGTGTTGTGTTTGTTTCATAAGGGCCGAGTTCAGACTTACACGATATCCGTATTATCAGCTCAGCAACGTCGAAAATTATGGACTTATCACTGGTATGTCATGTTCGATATTTTTTTCATGACATCTCCTTTCCTAAGGGTGCTGGAGTTTATATGGGCCGATTGTGAACTTTGACGTCTTCGAGGATGTTACTACTAATTTCAGTGGCCCAAAAACAACTATCTCAACACTAATATCGGTCACTTTCGTTTATTTTGACATTTCACTACTCACCCCCAACGCAAAAGATGTTTATTCCATATAGGGAGTGATCGTGTACTTATATGACCATGAGGGTGTCACTTCACTTCAGCGTTGCCAAAAATGAATTGTTCAACACTAATATCGATCATTTTTAAAATTATGTTTACCTGTCCTTCATTCTCATTCCTACCCTAGGGATTTTAGGGGCACATTATCTCCAATGTGGATTGATTGTTAACTTACAAAGCACCGGGGATGCTCTTATCCATCTCAGCAGAATAGAAAAGTATGGTTTCAAATCTAATATAGGATTATTCCATTATTTTTACATCATCCCCCTTTCACCCCCTCCCAAGAGGTGCAAGGGATGTCTTACCCCAACAGTGCTTGTTTTCATATAATCAGTCATGTGTATATGGTTTGGTTGAAATTGCTCCAGGCACTCTAGAGTTATGGTGGTTACCTAAAACATTCCAATCCCTCATTACACCTCGTTAAGTGTGGGTTTTTGTAAAACTTTTTCTTAGTCTACACCCTAAAAGGAACCTATCTGCCAAATTTCAAGTTTGTAGGATTTGTAGTTTCTGATATTTTGTTATTAGTCAGTCTGTGAGTGGTATTTCACTTATATTATTCATTTTTTACTATTCACAGGTGTGATATCTGTATAATAAGCATACAAAAACACTTTTGTATTCGAATGCAACGTTGTGTTAAAATTTCAAGTCAATCGACTGACTACTTTTTGAGTTTTGTGAAGACAAACATACGCAGGCTGAATTTTTATATATAAGATACAGATAGAGATTGTTTGTTCTAAACTTGTCGAACTTGTCAAACTAAGAGGATGGAGGAGTCCTAAATTTTTTAAATTCAAATGAAATACTTGCGTATAAAATAATACATAATTTTTATATTTAAATATTCTGTATAGAGGACAAAATATTGGAAGTTGAGCATTAGGCAAAAGGTGGTATGATTCTTTTTCAATGTCATAGAATTCGTAATACAAAGATGTTGGAATACTAACTTAACCTTTTATCTATCAAAGTTTATTGATAAGAAAGAGTAAATATGAATTCAGAGATATCCCTCATAATCAGTGAACACAAAAGTTGATGGAGGATGGTATTAGAATTTACATAATTACAAATTCGTACTACAGAGATACCATGAGGTTATTACTAACATATCGATGGTAACAATAACCGAGTTACACTAAGGAGCACAAAAATTGATTCTATTAGTAATAATAACTATGTGAATAACTATGCTAAACCTATCAGTTTGAAAGTTGTAGTTTAACAATGAAGCTGTATTATAATTAAATAAATAGTTAAAAACTTATGACGCTTTTTTTGATGAATAATATTTTTATTTAACAAAAAAATATATATATATTCGTCCCAAAAATAGGTCGTCAGTTTTTAACTATTTATTTAATTATATTGCACATTAATAGTAGAAAGGGCTCTAATGACCTTGATGTTGGAAGCCCTAAAACCCCAAGAGAAAAAAAGAAAGTAGAATGAAGCTATATTCTTTACCTTTGTTGTTGATTTCTACAAGCATATACATAAGAGGAATTAGTTGAAATTAATTGTTGTTATTTTTGTATAATTTGTGTTTAAAAACCTTTTTTCTGTTATCTTGCTTTTTAAAAACTTATTTCATCCAATCATAACTAATCTCTTGAAATATCTGATCTCAGAGTTTGGACAGAAAATAAACTGTTAATCTCTGGACTCAGTGATCAAATCACAGACTTTTTCCAATGCATGTTATTTGACTTTTAAAATTAACGAACAGCGTCTTAAATAGTTTTGAAGTGACTGCTCATATCAGTGTTCATGGTATTTGCAAATTTGTACTACACAAATAGACATTGCTTAACTGGGATTGAAACTTTTTTTTGTGAAAACTTGTTACTATCACTAGCAGCACTCTATATTTCATTTTGGGCTTTCAAATGTGAAAGGTATTGTGAAAAATTATCGAAAAACTATTCTCACCCGCACTTAAAATTAACTACACAGCGTGTACACATCTTGTTGAAAATTCACCCAAATAGGACTTGGAGAGAATTATAGTAATTGGTATCATAGCTCACTAATTAATTAAAAATTTCCTTTGTCTTCATGAGACAAATGCTGGAATATTGGTGTAATAAAGTACTATTAATCGCAATGCTTATCTACTTTTCCTTTTTCAATAACCCCCTCTCTATTACGTGCACATTATGGTGACGTCACTCCAAGCCGTAAATGCTTCAAGTTAGAATTGGTCTCCAGTGCAATACCAATGTAGGAAGATGGCTGTATAACTAATGATATTATTGTGTTTCAGAGTTATGTCCAAGCGTTACAACGCAAGGTTTGTGGTCCTGGCGAAACCAACACTTTGCAATCAGATTCCACGCATCTCACCATTCTTCCAGCTGACCAAACAGTATTAGCTGCTTTAACTGAATCAGAAGATGACAGCCGAGAAGTATCAGGAGACATCATTCAACTCGATCGTCGCCATGAAAGTAGCAGAGAATCTTTTAACTTCAACCTTGTTCAACCTCCATTCCGATAGTGCTAGAATTTTGAAAATATTCTCAAATGTGATATTGAATGTAAAAGAAAAAAGTGGATTTTTTGCTTGCAAGACTTGTACGTATGTCTTTGTAGGATGGAGTGAAGCGAGTGCAATAGATGAGCGTATTTGGACAAATGTATGTGCTGGGTTGAGTGTTTAATATATATGTATTTATTATACATTTTCAACTTTTATCAGAAAAAAAACCAAAGATTTATATTATCCTCTTTTAGAGTTATCATTGGCATCTATTAAGTTTCTGTAAGTTATGTTATACTATGAAAGTATTTTAAGTGGTGTGGTGTGTTTTAGAGGTTTTTTCTTAAAAAATAATAATAATAATTTCCTTATACATGGAATTCAAGACTGTTATTTCAGGAGTTGAATTATGTAAATGATTATAAAACTACTTATGTTTTTGATAAAATATTCAAAATAATTACTATTCATGGTACATTTACCATTGTTGTTTCCAATAGTTGCACAAGTAACATCACGGAACAGTTTTATCCTATTATGAAATGATATTAATAAAATTTGTATTTTTATTTTTTTAATACTTATCAAATTTTTATTTTTTATGCATGTTTCCCCCACCCTCTTCTTTTAATCTTTCATTTGTTGGTGGTCTTGATTAGTGTTCCCCATTTCTTAGTGCTTAGTCAAGAGAATTAAGTACTCTAATTATGACAGTGATAATAGACAATATCTTTCTCTACACCACTGGTTCTGTACCAGGAAAGTTTATATCAAGAAATGTTCAGACTATGCATTTTGGGTTGCTGAAAATATACTGCGGTCAAAATGTTTGTCCAAAAGAATGTAACTATATTTCACTAGTAACATTTTGGCTCAAACTAGATATTCTCATAAAAAGTTAGTCTGGACTGTAGTGAATGACTCCAGAATGGATGATTGTCATAATTTGTTATATAACAGTGGGGAAATGGTTGTTGATAAGATTCAACTAAACATCTTGGAAACATATTTTACTTTTAATTATATTATTAAGAGATTAGGAATGGTATTTTAACTGTGTTCTCTTCATAATATTGTTACCATCTTATCACTGAAACTTCATCTGTTTTAACCTTTTGGTCAGAATTTGTCAGGTTTCATCATCAGCCAGTGTAAAAAATTGTCTTAATTCAACTGCAATGAGGAAATTAACTGTCCATGTTTTATTTATTTTAAACTTTCTTCAAATATTCAAAATAAATGGAGAAAATGATTAAAATTATGAACAAATCTATCAATTTCAAATGTTTTGGGGATAATGGCTACTAATTTCTTATTCTGAGATTTTTCTGTGTAAGTTTAACCTATTAAATACTTTAATAATGAACTGATTTTCATGATTTAAAATACTTCCAGATTTTACAGTGGAGTAAAATAGTGAATACGAGTGATATAGGCTACTCTCTCCACTAAATGTTCTTTTCTACCTTAGCACGCATTTCAGAAGCTCTTGCTCTCATCATTGTTGTAAAAAGTCTGCAAAAACTCCCAAAACCCATCACAGGGAAAAAGTGTGTGTTAAGTAGATTCTACACAATATTAATGGTATTTGTAATGAAAATAATGCAAAGCACCCTCATTCATAATAAGGATGTCAAGGCGAAGGGATTATGTTCTCAATTGGCTGCTGATGTGTGAAATGTTCATGACTTATCCCAGCTGAAAGATTAAAATTGGTTGAAGGATAATTTAACTAGAATGTTTTAAATAATTTTATTCATGAATCTTCACCAAACAATATTTGTTGAAATAGTGTACCAAGGTGCTAGATCACATCGAAACTTGAGATTAGGGGTGAGTCAGAGATGGAAATCCTGAATGAAAAGGAAACGGAATTGTTAATCTGAGAAAGAAACTATATTTTGAAATCTACCAGACCCTGCACCATGAGCTGTTTACACATTTTGTGATTCATAAAGCAGAGTACATTGTGAAAATATTTCCTCCAGAAACAAGACACTTTGATTTTGGAATTAATTTATTTTTGAATTTTGGTTGGTGCTTTGTCCTTGTCTTTTGACAAGAAAATCCTTCTATGTGATATTTTGAAATGAAAAGCTTGTTTAGCTGTGAAATGTGTTAAGCCAATGAATAAAGGTCTTTTACTCTATCTTAAATGTGTGTGTTAATTGCAGTAATAAGATATTTTATACAGATATCTGGATTAGTTTTTCTTAGTTGTCCTCTGTATTTATTTCCAGGTCAAATTTGGTTTCCTGAGTGAAATACTATTATGTAGTTATCATACCTCAGCATATCATTTAAAAAGTGATCCTCTGTATTAGGTTTTATATGCATGGAAGTGAAGGCTGCAGAATAAAATCACACTGCCACATTTTGGTAAAAGAAAAAAAAAGAAAATTGTTAAATTTTCAGTTGTAATAGCCCAATTAATGCCTTTTTATAAAGAATTGAAAAGTTTTAATTCCGAGCATAGGTCCAAAAGGAAATACTGTGCTCGATACACAATGGAACCCTGCTTTTGTGTTCCCAGAATTAACATTTTCCCCATCATCAACACCATATATGTTCCATATATCCCTTCATTTTACCAAATATTATGATGTAATTTTCACCCCATATTTACAATTTCTGAATTTCTAAATTAGATTTGAAATGCCTGCACAGAAATGAAATTTAACCAGCACTATTTTTGAAATGCTTGACTGTACTTTTAAAGTGATGATGGTCAGTGCCCTAGAGTCCCTAGACATGCAGTTAGTGTTTGAACCGAACCGAACCAAACCAAACCAAACTGATAGGAATTGAAGAGGTTCATTTCCAGTTGTGTGCTTGCATTGGCGTTTTATACTATAATTGAACCAAGATTATTACTGAAAATATCTACATGGTCCAAGCACACTACACATCACCACATCACAGTAAAACAATTTGAACAACAATATCCCTTATCTATGAAAAACATGATTCAGTTCTTGAATTTATTATTTTACATTTAATATTTTACACATCATTCATGTAAAAATAATTCAAATAACAAATGAAATTCATCCCATATTTGTATACTTCTCCAGTGTTAGTATCTTCCGATTTAAATTACAGTCAACATAAGTATCATGAATCCTGTAGGACCAATATCCCTTTCTCTGCATAGTATTTGAACCATCCAAAACTACTATTAAAGAAGCCAAATGTTATCAAACATCTGATTATTTTTGGGGAAAAAAGAAAGTTTACAATATGTCATTGAAACCAGTAGTACTTAATACTGAAACAGTATTTGGCATTTGTGGCTTTATGCCTCACTGGTGAATTGAGTATTTGAAACACTAAATACAAGGCACTTTTCTTGACTAACAAGATTTATCTTAATAAAAATCTGATTTAAAATAAAAGTGAATTTAGGTGTAAAGCAGAAACAATCTTCAGATGAAACTAAATGCATTATCATGTAAATTTGTTTGGACCAACAACGTTTCTTTGTTTTGTTTTTTGTGTGTGGGGCGCTATAGGGCTATGGACTACAATAAGTGCTTCTGAAGCCCAATTCAATACTCGTTTACTTGCCAGAAGCTTGTAACACATATTACGAGGAACAGCATCTGGATACAAAGCAGATTGCCGAATCCAAAATAAAAACATGGTTCTAAGCTGCAGAGTTCACTTTTCCATCATCAAAAGCTACAAATATTTTCAGGTTCCATCAGGGGTTGAATTGAGGATTTTTCCATGGTAAGCAAGTACACATGCCTTTAGATACCAAGGGGCCATTATAATAATCAAATTAAGAAATATTAGCATTTATGCCATATATCCCTTTCTTGGTTCTGGAGAGTAAATTAGTTTATTATAAAATAGATAGGAGTAATGTTGTCTTTTAAATTGATATACTGGTTGGCAGTGCCCTTATTTATGACAACATGTTTGTATTAAGTATGCACGAACTCTTTTACAATTCGTATTATCACATAACGTTTCGGGGATGTATGTTCCCCATCCTCAGATGTATTCTTCTTCTTAATAAAATTGTAAAAAGTCCTCCTAGTGAATCACATTGCGTACCTTATATATGCTATAAAAATATCTAGTATAACATATCTCTGAATTTTCAGTATAATTGTTATAAATATGTGATAAAGTACAAACCTGAAACGTTCATAAGATGCATGTGTATTATTTGTTAAAAGTTGCATTAAACTTATTAAAATTATCTCATGTAACTCTTGCTTCACGTATCGTCTGGTTGTGGGTCCTTCAGTCGTAGCCTGTTGCGCGGTATTGGATGTTGTCCTCTAGTTCTGACCAAACGAACTGAGGTTTATCAGTAATGTGTGGCACAAGTTGTCTTCATGGTATGACGTAACAACGTGGGGGGGGATGTATTGTCTATAGTACTTTGTTAATTTTAATATTAATTGATTCTGCTATGATTCTTTTTTGTTTATTACATTCATAATCTTCAATAATTGTATTTTCAAAGTCTCTTCTGGCCTGTTGTCTCAATATGTATATTTATACCACCCTCTTTGTTTTTATGTATATTATTTTTGTGTTCACGTATTCGAGTCATTAGTTTACGTTTTGACTGTCCAATATAGTTGAGGTCACAGTTTGTACATGGAATTTTATATATTATATTGGTCATTTCATTTTTTTCTGTCTTGTCCATGTGAGCTTTAGCAATTTAGTATTTATAACAATTATACTGAAATTTCAGAGATATGTTAAACTAGATATTTTTATATATTTTTTTATAGCAAATATAAGGTACGTGATGTGATTCACAAGAAGGACTTTTTACAATTTTATTAAGAAGAAGAATACATCTGAAGATGGGGAACAGACATCCCCGAAACGTTATGTGATAATACGAACTGTAAGAGAGTTTGTGCGTCCTTAATACAAACATGTTGTCATAAATAAGGGCACTGCCAACCAGTATATCAAATTAGTTATTGTCCTCCATGTGGTCATACACAGTTTGTACTGCTTTTTGGACAATAAATTTATTATTATAATTTATTATCAAAAGTGTCAGTGAATCTGGGTTTTCTAAAACAGCTTACACCAAATCAAAGTATCAAGCATGGCAAATTATATAATAAATATCATGTGATACAAGATATGCATTATTAAAATGAACACAACACACAAAAAGTTTTGAGTCAAGTAAGTACTCTCACTCACTCACGGCAGTAAAAGCAAAAAAAAAATTACACCATGTTTTATGAATGTTAACAATTCAATGAGAGAATAGTATTTTTGTATCAATCGTAATTTGTACTTTATTTTGAAATAATATAATACATAAAAAAATGGTTACATCTATTCAACAGTATGTACAATTCTATGTACAATACATTTTAAGTGAGATTGTTTTTTAACCTGTATGAAAAAATTTCTTTGGCACTTGAGTGTAATAATATAGGGAGGCATGTTCTTGAAGAAGTGCCTGAGAGGGGAAATATGAGGTTGAAAACCTCTGGTTTAAAAAATGTAAATATACCTTTCCAATCATTAAAGTCAATAGCTCCCAACCTTTCTCATCTCCCATTGTTGATCATCACATAGGTCTAATATTACACACTTTATGGTAGTAATGAGATGAAATTAAGTGTGTACTTAAAGGTGATCATTAGAAGTCCAACGTGAAATGTTTCTGCTCCCACTGATGAAGGCACTCATACACTATCAAACTAGTCTGACATGAAGTGGGTCAAATAGGTCACCCACTTCATGAAGTAATGCATCTAACTCACAAACTTCACTTGTACACAATCAATCATATTAATTACAATAAATTATTCCAACCAGCTAAACTTGAAAATTGTGATAACAGATATATGATCCTGATGATAGCTGTTCATTATTAAGTATAAAATTTCTAATATAAAGAAACATTCAATTTACTTTGAACCAACGTGTAATACAGAAGTTTTACAAATAATAAAACAAGTTATCCAAAAAAGAGTATCATATCAATGAAGGAAATAAAAATAATATGCATATTTATTTCCAATTCTTTAGTATAATTGAAATTTGGATTGTCTCACAAAGGTAATAAATTACCTATTGTGGGATACAATATTGACAGCAGTGGTCTAGTGGTAGCATCTTCCCTTCCACAATCCCGCTGAGCGGTAGAGTGTGGGTTCAAATCCTGCTTGGCTGAACTAGGTGAGAAGTTTTCAGCTGGGGCTTCCCTCACCAACTCCAGACAAATGTAGGTTTGGTATCATAAGTGTTTCATAGTCTATATGGAGACCAACTTCATACCAAATTACACAAAAAACGAGATAAGATCAGAAAAGAATATCTGTTACAATTGTCGTTTGTGAGATTAAATAAGGAATTACCCTGAAAGAAGTAACATAATGTACACCTATAAAACAGTACATGAAGTGAGAGAGTAACACTAGGTTGCTTCCTTCACTTGATTTCTTTTATGTTCCATTGATTCCAGATGCCTATAGAGGGAGATCGTTTGAGTGAAGGCTTTGTTACACACATTACACTTGTAAGGCCTCTCACCCGTATGTTTACGCATGTGAACTGACAATCCGCTTCTGGAAGCGAAAGATTTTCCACAAACAGCGCACTCAAAAGGTTTTTCCCCCGTATGTGTTCGTAAGTGAATGACGAGAGCACTCTTAAATGAGAAAAATGTCTTGCACTCGTTACAACCAAAGGGTTTTTCCTTCGTGTGTTTCCTAATGTGTCGCTTGCGAGTGCTTTCCTGACGGAACCTCATAGGACAGAAATTGCATTCATAAGGTTTCTCTCCAGTGTGGAGGAGAATATGAGCTTGCAAAGCACAATTCATCGTGAATGCTCTTTGACAGTGAGGACACACATAGGGTTTCTCTCCTGTATGTCTACGTTCATGTACCATCAAATTGGCTCTTTGAGTGTAGGTGTTTGGACACAAGTTGCACTTATAAGGGCGAGATCCAGTGTGAGTGTCAATGTGATCCTTGCAATGAGTTGATCTCTTGAACGCAGAGGGGCAATGGGGGCATTTGTAAGGTCTATCCCCAGTCCCAGTTTTCTCCATGGGAGCAGCTCTTTTCCCCTTTTTCTTCTTCTCTTTCTCTGAACTATGAAAAGTAACAGTCTTCTTAGAGGTCCCTGCAACCTCTGCTGGTGGTGTTGCTGTGAAAGATAAAGTTATCATAATGCAACTAAAATATTATTGATACAAAATCGAACCCGGGACTCCTGCTTTGATCGCAGGGGTGTTAACCACTACGCCACCCGTTCGCCTTCCACAACTGTACACCATTTCCACCCAGATTCCCGGCTCATCGCCATTTTCAACTGACCGAAAGTTATCACATATCTTCTCCACGTGTAGGGTACACGGAAAAAATATATGCATAATGAACTTTAACACGTAGATACGTGTAAAATCGTCTTAGGACTTCCGGGGTTTTAGGTCTGGGTGGAAATGGTGTAGTTGTGGAAGGCGAACGGGTGGTGTAATGGTTAACACCTCTGCGATCAAAGGAGGAGTCCCGGGTTCGATTACCGGTTCGTCGCCATTTTCACCTGATCGAAAGTTATCAAGTACATCAGGCGCGACTATGCGACTTTGTGCACTGTAAATATAGCTGTTATGAGAAATTACCTGCTCTAAAATTAAGGACACAGCTGTCGGTTTTCTCTTAAATTTAGGTCTCTACCCCTGAATACAGACGTTCGATTAACTTCCGAACGATACTGTCACTCATCCGCGAGAGTCACGGTGCGCTAAGTATCTTCTGACGAAGACAAGTTTCACTTCGAAAATATCGCAAGGGACTTGGCGAAAAAACTCACCGAAAACAACACCCGGAAAGGAGTCAAGAGTTGGCAAGAGTTCTGGGAACTCCACAATAGATTCCCAGTAGTTCCCCCCCCCCAGTAATAGCGCTATTTTCTGGAGCAAATCCAGCCCAGGCGACATATGACCCGGCCGCCATGGCAGAAATCTTCCCCGTCACAGAGGAGCGCTTCATACCCACTCCGCGTAGACTGTGAAGATGTCCAGGCTTAAGAAAACCTAGATTAATTTATAATTACTGCAAGGTTAATTTATAATTACTATAATGCCGTAAATTTACCATATATTCTGAACATATGATCTGAAAGAAGAGTTCGGTACACAAAGGTTAGCTTAAATTATTAAATGAAGTGTTCTAACATATACCCCTCACCTGATTCAATCACTGGTTCACTAGGATGACTCGTGTCCTCGGGTCGCCGTGGGTCAGTAGGCAGATTGGATTCCTTCAGTCGATGAGGATCAGCCAAATGACTCCTGTCCTTTGGTCGATGGGGGTCCTTCGCGCGACTCAGATCAGTCGGCCGACTGGGATCACTCGGTCCGAACTTTTTTGAACCTTCGTCCCTAGTACAACTTTTTCTCGGTTCCCTTAAACGATTAGGTTCTCGGTTCGGATCTCTGGAACCACTCGATTTCCTGAGACGACTCGGTTCTCTGGCACAAACTAATTGAACAGAATGTTTCGTTCCAATAGTAAATCTTTCAAATACTACATCCACTTCCTCCAAATTGTGTGAGTCCGTGTCATCTGGTAAGTCTGTATTCGCAATCATTCCGTGCGTATCATTCACATCAGAATTAGGAATTCCACTTTTTCCTGACCCAGGTTCCACTCTCACTGGACTAGATGTTGAATTCGACACAACTTTTGTTTGTTGTGTACTTGGACCATTTGTGTTTGTACCACCACTCACTTCTTTCTCACTTAATTCAAGTGTCCGATTTGTTGGAAAATTGTCCTCATTTTCTTTGCTAGCGCTCCTGTGATTTATTTCAGCACCAACACTTCTTCGGACAAGTTTACTTAAACTCGAACCACCGTCCCCGCACGATTCATTGAGCATTTTACGGTGGCAATATCTTCTTCGATAATCTTTCTTCAATGCTAACCAATCCTCACTCTTAAAAGATACTGTGGATTGTTGGTCAATGTCCTTTTCAAAATTTCCACCACTCCTACGCTGGCACCGATTGAGGTATCCTCGATGAAAATCCTCGCAAGATTCGAAGGTAGGATCTTCGGGATCATCAACATCTGTGTCAAGCACTTCTAGTTTTATCTCTACAGGAAGCTCCACACCATTATCCTCATGGAGAATGCTGTTTCCTTGAGGGAGAGTGTCCTTAGTCCTGAAATGCCTATTTCGTCTGTCCCGCAGTACATCAAGCGGCATGTTGGACATTTCTTTCCGAGTGCCATCACCATACCTCCTCTTGCACGAGACCTACAGAGTAGATATGTTTTAATTAACTGGTAGTATCAACACGGCGTGCCTTTATTTTCACTTTACATTTGTAATGTTACCTCAACTTAGAGATTTCAGCAGACAAAAAAAAAATCGCAGGAAACAAACGATGCCAGTATTTGAAATATTGTCATTAAGTCAAAATGTATATGTTTCTAACTAAAATATTATTTGGTAGGTTTTGTAAAAAAGTTTTGAAAGCGGGAAAAATGAAATTTGTTTAGCTTTTCATTTCTAAAATGACAATTAATGAAGCAACATACGTACTTGAGTGAGAAAAGTTGAAGATAAAAAATCTTTAAAACAAGTTCTTGACCAACTAGATCAATTCATTAGAAACCAAGAAGAAAAAATGACAAAACAGTTAAGAAATTAATACTTTTGATAATCAGGATATCTTCAGTGAAATGGTAGTGAACAATTCATATATTTTTAAATGATATGTACAAAACACTTTTATTTAGTAACTCATGAAATAGAATAGTAAAGCCAAAAAGATTTGGGAAGAGGTGTATCACAAACTGGTAAGGCTACAACGTGACTTTTCCACTAAAGGATGTACCAAGAACTATTCAAATGGGTATTAGGCAAAATATATTGTGTTCATTGTCCTCATCCTTCAACGACATGCCCCTGTTGAACAAATTGTGATTTGATAACATCCTAAGAGGTGAAATGTTTTGGGATCTAGTTCGGCCACAACAGGCCCAAAAGGTGGCCAAGGGGGTTGTAGAGAGTAGAACGCTGCAATTTCTTGGCCTCAGCACTAGTAGGAGATGTGGTCTTGCTCCAGCCGGTCTGACATGAGGATAGACCCGGTCAGTTTTTAGGCCTGGGAGTCAGTCTGGATAATGAGGTGCGAGTCCCACCGAGGATCAAACAACAGCCAACAACTCAACCCACTGAGCCACACTCACTCCCTTGGAATCTAGATCTACACTAAATTAGAACATTAGTGTGCCAAAATCCAATTTAACAACAGAATAGAATATTTAACTTAGTTGCTAAACATTAAGAAGAAATGTTTATTTTAAGCTTAAACATCTTTTAAAAGAGACTAAAATTATTTTTGTTTACTTTAGAAAACATTGAGTCTTTTCTCAAAATTCAAAGGTAAAAATCCTTTAAATCTTGCAATTGAATGTTAGAAGTTTTTATTTTTTTCTATAACTAAAACAATTTTATTTTAATCATTCTTTTCTTTTAACACTATTAGTACAATTGTACTAATAGTGAGATTAGTAAAATTACATTAAATAAAATATTAGTAAATAAGTTAAATGTTAAAACGTCAGTAAGACAATGTTTCTTTCTGTCTCTTGAATTTCATGTTGTAAATAATGTTACTACTATTTTGTTAGTATGGGCTCTAATGACCTCGATGTTGACGAGCGCTAAACTTATTTTAGTCCAACTACAAGTTAAATCTACTTCTTTTTTCTTTTTCTTTTTTTTGATAGTTCATGTTATTTGTAGCTGGTCATCAGCCAATCACTCTTGGAACTTTTGGTACTCGAGTCTTGTACTAATTTTAAAGGGAAGGAAATCTTGATGCAGGCTATGCCTACTGGGATCCCTAATTTATTTCCTTTTTTATCATTAACATGTTTTTTAATTGTAAGATTTATATTGGTATTATGGAATGTAGACATTTCTGTGAAATAAATTTCTTTTGATTAATATTCTAGTTGATGTTCAAATACATTAAAGACAATCAATAACAAGATACAACAGATTTATTGTCAAGATCACATAATGGGTAAAATCATATTTATATTGGAGTTGAGAACAACAACTCTTCGAGGTTAAGGTTTAGCCTCCTCTCCAGGTTCATTACAATCCACAAGGTTGTAATATTACATATATCAAATGTTGATATGCCAGTAACAAATGTTGTGAGATATCACATGTTCAATTAAAAAAACATTGATAATTCAGTAGGTTAATGTTGAAACTCTAAAATCTCCAGATATGTAAATCAGCATCATTACTTCTGTGCTGTTTGTCTTTTCATCATGACATTAGAGTTAAACTTGTATGTAATGATCTTGATAATAAATCAATCTATTTGTCAAGGGTAACTTTAACAGTTTGAGGAAGGTATTGAAAATAAAAATAAAATGTTATATTCTGTTGTTTTATCGGAAAATAAACATTGGCACCAAAATAGACTACAAACATTGTATTAGCTTGTATTTTGATGAAAAAAATAAAGGATACAATTTTAGTTTACATCATACTATCTAGTGAAATCAGTCACTTCTGCTTTGAAGTTGTATCCGTATTGTTATCGGTAAGTATCGTTTAAACTGTCGCGCCAGCATATCAGCAGCGGAACATAAAAGTATTAAACTAGTACAACTGTACATAAAAACATATGCTGTCATCTATTGATACACAAACATAAGTTTTTTTTTACACATTATTGCATTTTGAACACCAGGGAAACAGAATGTAGCATTTTCAGTATGAATCAGATAAGCAGCATTCTTGCATCTGCATGCTCAATTGGTTGAAGTTTTCAGATACTACATCAGACTATTCTTCCTTTCTTCCCCTCACTTTACTTTAGTCTCTTAACAAACTCAACTTGTTCTTGAAGGAGTCCGAATGATCCAGAATAACAAAGTGTATTCTGGATCAAAAAGTAAGCAATGAACTGCAAGAAGTAAATAATGAGCAGTATTTTGTGAATGAAAGACACAATTTTAGAAGTTTGAAGATATTGAAGGCAAGCTGTCTAATGCAGTGGCCATGATAAAATAAGATAAGGTCTTCTTTTCAGACTGCAGAAAATGCCACCCTCCTTGTATGGGTACACCAAGAATAAGCGGAATTTAGAAGAGAGACCAAGGAGAACGATTGAAAGTATTGACACAATAAGTATAACTCGTGTACTTATAAGATAAAGTGAAATGGGTATTAGCATACAGAGAAGATGGGATACTTGATACAGACATGAATAAAGGGGTGGCTGCTTTTGAACATCCCTGTTCTAGAAAATGATGAACACATTCCCATACTATTGAAATGCAATATATTATAATCCAAAACAACCATTCATACATGTGTTTTGTGTTTAATTATCTTCTCACAATGTTTGAATCTTCCTCAAGTTTACATAAATGAAACAAGTTAACTAACAAGCTGTGGATGAAATTAACAAAGAAATTTAAGGTATGCTGCAATGATATTTAGTAAATTTGTTTCATTTATGTAAACCTGACATAGACTCAAAATGAGAGTAGTAACATTGTGAGACAATAATTAAACAGAATATATTTATTAATGATCTTTTTGATATTAATATATACTGTAAATATAGACATAAAATATCACCACAAATGCAATATTTTGTGTGTTTTTTCAAGTTGAAACTATCTTTTCATAAGATCTATGAGTAAATTCACAGCCAAAGTCAGAGTTCATTATATTTTTTTTTCACTTCCTGCTCCAGAGAAGTGTAATTAAAATAAGTTTCATTATATAGCACATTTTAAGTTGTAACAATGCTTTTTAAATAATTACATTTATATAATAAATTTTCAAACATTTATAATTCTTACATTTTTATGTAAGTATCCGACCAAGGCTCTGATTTGCAGATCTTCTGCAGTTTTCATGAAAGATGCCACTCTAGTCACAGGAATATCCACCACTCCTTCATAAATGAAATCTAGAATGCTTTTTGCATCATCATACTTCACATTGTCTAACCTGATGGGCAATTCACCTGTTCTCGTCATAAATAGCACCTGAAATAAATAAAACATCATTAATGAAGTCTGAAAGTAGACTTCCAGAGAACGGAAATTGGATGAACTTTATATCATTAACATCGCAATATTTCTGTAATGCATGACTTTTCTGCACTTCCAAACTCAATTTTGAACATAAAATTTATACAAAAAAAAAATCCCTTAATGCTTAATAAACCAACCACGACTTTCTAATCTAACAAATGTAATTTATTTGAATTCCAAAATCTAATGCTAAATATGCAAGGTTATTATTTCTGCCACTTATTTTGCTGAGGCAAATGTACACCATTCCTTGTGCAATCATAAGCCTACATTACTAAAACAATGTGTAAATTAAAGGCCAATTTTAAGTTTATTATTAAAAACAATTTTTAATGGTAAAATTATGCAACTAAATTTAAGGTGATTTTACTCTTATTCTAAAATGAAAATTACTCAAATATGAACTATTTATGCTCAGTGTTCTTAAATCACATACATTTATGTGGACACTGGCCATATTCTTAGATTTATTCTTTCTTCTAAGTAATTCTTCAAAGATCACAAAAGGAAGGAGAGAACCAGTGATGAACCAGATTTTCATAAATAGCCATACTTTTATTCTATACAATATTCTGTATTCTATACACACAAAAATTTTCAGTATCGTGAATAGTGGCATTGCAAATGAAAGTACTTTTACACTTGATAAAATAATATGAATGAATGCAAGGAAAATTCAATGCTAGAAAAAAAATTTGGTTAAGTGTTAGGTTACACGTTTAGCACAGGTAGATGTGAGATAGACATGATTATGGCAAAATACATTTCCTCCAGAAGGGGAATGCGAGGGGTGTACATACATTCCTTTGGCTTCTGAGCTAATTTTTTCTGATCCTTTGAAAATGTTCAAGCAAGGTAAAACTAATTAAATAAATAATTAAAATCTTACGACCTTTTATGGACGAATAAAGCAAGGTAGAACTAATCGAAAACATACTTCAATATATTTAGTACTTCAATTTTCAATTTGTTGGCATAAAATGAGTGTGTTATATTACCACCATTTATGTACTTCATTTTCAAACCAGGATTCATTCAACTCTCTTCCCGTTGAGATACAATTATACAAATAATGCATAATGTTATTAAATGAATTTAACTCAATTGTTTTGAAGCATTCTGAAGTATCAGGTCTACAGAGTCAAGGTATATGCAAAAATAAGTTCTTATCCAGAGTTCCAAATATGACAGATAGCAGCTAATATACAAAACATGATCCAAGCAACAAGAATACCTGAAAATACGCACTGGCTGCGGCTAACATAAGCTTGTGTGCTTGAATTCTTTTTCCTTCCACAAGCAAACAACAATCTACGTACACACCAAATCTGTAGAAACGCGCTGTTTCCTGAATGATTGAACAGGCGTGGCTTCTCCATTGAAAAGATTCCATTGTTTTAACCTCAAATCTCAAAAAATTAATGACTAAAACTATACCATTTATATAAATATTCGTGCAATAAAAAAATTAATAGGACTACAACTAAGTGTCACAAATCCCGTAAAGCGACTACTTCAAATGTAAATATCCATTTCCGAATTCTACGGGCTAAATGTCAGCTGGAAAATAGAATCTATCATGTCCAGCGATTTATATTGAACGATATACTGTGAACAGATAGTGCCAACAGGTGAAAACCTGCGAATTATTTAAAGTATTTGTAATTCTCATTATCCTCATCGAGAGGATCCCAAACTGATCACAACAAACACAACTAGATAGAGATGTGACGTTCGTGAACGAACAATTCCAAAGGAACGAGTTCTTTCATTGAATCGTTCAACCCAATCGTTCCTTTTGGTGAACGGTCGTTCTTAGTTCATCAAAATATTAAACATTTTCGCTTCCTTTAGTTATTCCAGAAATTTGAGTGATTTCGCAGAAAATGTATCTGTTTAATAATAGCCAAGCCTCTTTTATAGATTACATCAGAATAAACAAATAGTAAACACAGCAAAGTAAAATGAAAATATGAAATCACGTTACCATATTGGAATATAAAAAACCTAAACACTTTTACGCTGACAACTGAAAAACTGTAACAATAAATATTGTGTTCACCCATCTAAAGGTCATATGATATATTCAACAATACTGGATTCAATAGGTCAATCAGAAGTTTTTCATAAACACTGTTTTTGAATTCTGTGATTTTTTTCATTATTTTTTAGAAAATGATCAGTATATATTGTTTTATATCCTCGAGTAGATAATCAAACAATATTGTTCTTTACACAATCATTATCCACACAATCTTCCAATGTAACCATTAATAGTTGACATAATTCGTCGAGAACTGATCTTTCAGAACGTAAAAATCTTCCCCGACCATCGTTCCTACTTCGAACACCGTTCACGAGTCTGACCGTCGTTCCTACTTCCTGCGCCATTCTCGAGTCCGACACAGTCCAATAGTTTGTGGTCTGTGGTCCAATCGTTCCTTCGTATCACTATTCGCTACTGCCCTTACGCCAACCCGAAATTTTTTCATTTTTGGACAAATGAAGGTCCCTTCTTAAATAGAACCCTCCGAAAACGTAAAAACACATTAATTGCACCCCTCCAGTTTTTTTAAAAATTTTGATTCAAAAATTCGGGTTTTTGACGGCTGGCATAAGGTAGAACATACATGTCGATATCTCTTCACTGGAAAAGAATTTTTAAATGCAACAAACGTCAAAATACTCAGCATTCTAAACACTTAATTGCACCCTTTAATTTTTACCTATGTTTATTACTAAGTTAATAAATAACCAAAAACGCATGCTGATGAATTGACTCCAGCCCGACATTTGTTGATTTTCGTAAAAAGGAAGACATTTATGTCTCCATCGTAAATAGCACCTTCCGAAAATGCATTTCTTTTCAGTAAAAGTCTCAAAAGTTTCCAAAAATCAATTTTGAAGTTTGAACATATAAGGGTATTATCACGCTTTTCGAAGTGGGTGGCAGCCCTGGTTGAGGAAGGTGAGATGTGTTCCTTCCAACATGGCGCCATGAAAGCGGGAAATTAAACAGTAATCACGTTTGCAGAAGAAGCTCTTCCAAGTTTCTGTTGGGACAGGCATCTGTCCACGCCTACACCATGTTGGCGCTCATCGTGGATGGTCTCACGTTTTAATTTTTAACACGGCCTCCTAAAACATAAAAAGCGAGCGCCATGTCCGCTGGCAACCAGCGACTTAGGTACTCATATCTGGGTTAAAAATATATAGGGGGTATAACGGAGAGAGGAAGTATGACGAGAGTCTGAAAATTTGAAGGAGAATTTGAGGGAAAAAAGAAGAGGAAAAAGAAGGAAAGAAAGAGAGACACAGGAGAATTTGAAGAAGGAAAGAATTTATGATTTTTGAAAGAAGTGAAATTTTGGAAGATTAAAACTTATGAACAGGTAGTTTCAGGATATCTGAAGGGAATTTTGGGCGTGAGGCCGGATTGACTCTGCGTGCCAAATGACGTGAGTATTTTCTGAAAGTGTTGTGAGGGGAGAGGCTGTGGAATGCTTTCCGGATGTGTTTCCGGGCATGATAGAAAATAAATTTAGTTATGGGTTCTAATTTAGAGAGAGAACGGAGATAAGAGTTGGGTGTGCGTAAAGGCGGTCGTACAGCCATCAGCAGGCACCGGTTCTCGATGATGTGAAGGCGGAGATGGTAAGGTCTGGAAGCAGTTGCCCATGTTTCGCAGGCGTAAAGCACAAGGCTGCGAATACACGCTTTGTAGATACGGAGTTTCACCTTGAGCCGGATCCTACGATTTTTGAAGATCGGAGATAGACGGGTAAGCGTGCTATTCATTTTGGAGTGTATTGATTTGGCATGTTCTTTCCAGCTGAGTTTCCTGTCCATCGTGACCCCAAGGTACTGGACACTTGTGGACCAGGTCACAGTGGTGTCTTTGACCTTGAGCGACGGCAGGTTCTGGAAGGCTTTGCCGGTCAGATGTTTGCCAGTAAATATTATTGCCTGGCACTTGGAGGGGTTCAAGGTGAGCCCATTAGAGGAACTCCAGACGAGAGGTAGAAGATTGAAGGTTAGAGATAGCTAGAAGGAGATTGAATGCACGTGCCGCATACGGGATGTCATCAGCGTAAAGAAATTCGGAAACATGCCGAGGGTCAGGAAGATCGTAAAGAAAGAGAAAGAACAGAGTGGGTGCCCAGACACTACCTTGCGGAACCCCAGCGCAGATGGGGCGGGTGGAGGAGAGGGAACGTTGGTAACGAACCTGAAAGGTTCGCCCGGAAAGGTAACTGCGCGGGATGTGGTGAAAAACAGGAGGGACTAAGGTATTGGTTTTGTGAAGGAGTAGATCATGATGGATAGTGTCAAAGGCGAAAGAAAAGTCAAAGAAGATGGCAGGAATGGCAATTCTTCGAGAAAGGATGGGCGCTAGTTCGTGTGCCAGTCGCAATGTCTGCAAAGCTGCAGACTTGTTGCGCCGGAATCCGAACTGGGTGGGACGAATAGCAGTTTGGTGAGGACAATGCGCTCGAAGAGTTTGCCAAGAAGAGAAAGAAGGCTGATGGGACGATAGTTGTTAGGATCCCGAAGATTTTTCCCTGGCTTGGGAATAAGAACGAGTGGCATGTTTCCTTGAGAGAGGATAGTAACCGAGAGAAAGGCAAGAGTTGAATATATTAGTGAGGAGGACAGCGTTGTGAGGAAGATGGCGAAGATAGACACCACGGAGCTTATCGTAGCCACCCACCTTCTTGGTGTTGACGCTCTTCAGTGCGGCCTTCACCTCCCAGACTCCTAAGGTCGTCTGGGGTGATGGGAGTAAACTGGGGCAGAAGGGTGGTCAAGGGAGAGGAGTGGGGCGCAATGACAGGAGGCGAGAAGCGGGTTTCTAAGATATCGCTGAAGATCTCAACTTTTCTGGCCGGGTCGTGGGAGTGAGGAGAGGGGTGATGGCAGTGGAAGGGTGTCGGAGGGTCCTCTGGATCTTCCACACGTCGTCGGAAGAGGAAACGTTGGCCCGGGAAAGATAGTCTTGCCATTGCTGGGCATGAAATTCACGGAGTCTGTCTCGTAATGTTCGTCTCATGTGGAGGATATGGACCTTGTCAGCAGAATCCCTGGCGCGGTAGAATTGCCGTTGTGCACGGCGACGTTCCCGCACCAGTGCAAGAATGTCTGGGGGAGTGTCAGGGTGAGAGGCAGTGATAGGTGTGAAGGTTGTGTATTGTCGGAAACTAGTCAGTATGTCGTTCGTAACGTGCGAGATGGCATGGTCAATGTCGTCGGGTGAGGTAAGTGGGAGATGGGAATCCACCTTCCGGCTAAGCCTCGTGTATATCATATTGGATTACAACTTAAGTATAATCTACAATGTTGTACTGTAAATGGAAAACTAACTCATTAAAATAACAAATTATAAGAATTTATGACTGATGTATATGCTATTTTTTTAAAATTTACTAATCCAGTTGTTCCTTTGAAACCAGCCCTTTGATTTCTGTCGTTTTAAAACATTTTAATCTATTGTGGTACATTGGTAATTCAGAAAAATAATCTGTAGTGACAATATGTTCTCTTCAAGTAATTGTATTTTCTCCTCTTATGTAGTGTTTAGTACTTAAATATTTATCAATTTATTACTCTGACATATTACTCGTTTAACGTTTCTTTTCATCGTGTTTATTCATCTCTAAGCTGTCGTATATATCACGACTTCTTGTATCTGGTATCGTCTTTCCTCAAAGAGGTGAACGCTCATCTACATTTTGCAACTTTACTTGTCTTTTTTTTAGAATATCTCTGGTTTGTTCCACTTGAGTCACATACTTGACGTACTGACAATATCTTTTCTTTGTTTCATCTAATAACTTCTTTTCCTTAGGCAAAATTATTCTTTCTTCTTTTAAAAACCGTAGATATCTATTCCTTTCCTGACCATATATCTAACACTTCCAATGAATGTGTTCACTATTTTCTATTCCTTTTCCACACACAAATACTGCAGTCTTCGTCCATTGTATTCTCATTAAATACTCTTCAAAATTGCCATGTTCGGTTAAAAATTGTATAACATAGCTATTTGTTTTCAAAAATTTAGACTTTATCCTAAATCACATATCAGGTTTACACTCAGCAACTACTGTGAGAAAATAACGTCGTTTAATTTAACAATTTATTATAAGTTCTACAGACGTAATAACAATATGGATTTATAAAATAATGTGAATAACGAGAAAAAAAGAATTTATCTCCAAGGTAAAGTCTGTTTGGAGATATTTTTATACTTTCTAGAAATAATAAAAAGTATAGATGAGAGCTTCAGGCGAATGCTTACTTGGCACAATTTTTACATCGGGGGTCGTTCTGAAGTGATCACTTGGCACTTCAACATCCGACGAAGATTCGACTGTGAACAATAATGAACATATTCATTAAATCTTTACTAGAATTTCAGAAATAGTTGAACAAAAACCACAAATTTCAAGCAAGTAAAGCCATGAGTACCCAGTCTATTCTGAAGGTACAGGGCGCTTAGCGGCAAGCTGCTGTTACAGGACACCTTTCGTACCTCTATAAACCCATACCGCGATATTTCGAAACATACGTCCACCAGCATGGCGACATGACGCCACAGAAAAATTAACCCTGTTTGGTTGTGTATCTCCGTAAATATTGCTCCTACAAAGGAGAGAGTTTAACCATTTGTGGTACCCTCTACCTGCTTTCAAAGAAATATTTCAATCCACCTCGTTTCTGGTTGCAGTGTTTCTTTAAGGACATAGTTTTCCTAATGATACAAAAAGGACATAGAGACAGTGGCGGCGGTAGAGATTTGCCCCCCCCCCC
>NNCF01130575.1:75497-107465 GCA_002313205.1 Laupala kohalensis | reverse complement strand
CCCCCCCCCCCACGCAAGATTTTTCATTGTCACCGTCTTAAAAAATAAAGTTGGTTATGAAAATTCGTTTCTACTCAGTTTATGTTGAAGAAATAAATTTACGACAATATTATTTTTTCATTTTATATCAAATAAAAAACTTGTGATAATTGTTAATTATTATCTTTTATTTTAATATTCTCATCACGGTGGGGTCCCGCGACCCTCGCCCCCCTCCGAAGAAATGTCCTTATTACGGTTTTCACAAATACATGATTAAAAAAAATCTTTTACTTGATCCAAGATGAAAATTTTATCAAAATATCTAGTAATATATCTTAAACAATAATTATAAATAAGAAATATCCAGAAAATTTAAGAAATATCTCTCGAGATATTACCTGTATCTCAGACTCTCCAGCCAAAAAGGACATTCTTCTGATCCCGGAATAAGCTTACCAATCACTCACACTTCGGCACTGTCATCCATTCTCTCCACTTTAACAATAGATTTAATAGAAAGAGCGTGCTGGACGCGCGCACTGGCGAGAGCGAGAAAATGCATTGACATACATGCTCCCAGCATGCATAGTGCCATGCCATTGCGCATCGAGATGAATAGCGCATCGCATCGAGGCCAGCCAATGAAGCGAAATAAATTTTTTGAGAGGGAAGTTAAAGGTGTGTACCATGACCTTCAATTAATTGTAGGGAGCCATTGTTGTACAGATTTATGGAATGTTTGGTTGAGTTGCAGGCGTGAAGCGATACCCTGATACGTCCCTCCACCCACACACGAAAAATATCTGTGGTTCCTGTATCTGCTTCAGAACCAGGCCGCGACGAATCTCTGATCTAATCGATCCACAGATAACTTTGCGGTCAACATTCTTTACTTTCCTATTCATGTTGAATATTTCAGATTTTTTAAAATTATAAACTCCGGCTTATCCAGAATTTCTGGACTTTGATCTTCAACCATGTAAAAATGTCATACATGTGATAACATAATTTGTCGAAAACACCCCCCAGGGGTCTAACATCTAGTAAGTACGTGTTTGGCGAACACGGGGCCCCGAACTGAGTCTGGTATTACTTCCACTTACTTGTGCCATGCTCCTTCCTTTCTCTTTCCTGACCTCCCTTGGTCACCTCTTGTTCTTTTCGATCCCGACGCTATTAAGGCTAGGGTATCTTTCATTTGCCTCATTCCTCTCATTTTTTTTCCTACCCCTCATTTTTTGTCCCCCCTTATTCTTTTTCCCCCCTCATGTTATGTAGCCCCTTCATTTTAGACCCCCCTCCATTTGATGTATTTTGTGAGATATGTTTTGGTGTGTTGTAGATCAGGAGGGTTTTTAGTGGGTAGGGTTGAATCATTCGACGAGTCCCACACGCGGGGAGAGTCATGTTGGCTCTCCCTAGTGCGTAACTGCATTTTCCCTACCTGTACAAGTTTTTCGGGCTCCAATGACCTTTGATGTCGACATNCCCCCCCCCCAAAAAAAAAAAAAAAAAAAAATTGTCGAAAACAATTCGAACAGCTGAAGGGTTATTTACTAATCTAGTGAATCCAATGGTTTTATCTGTGTTGATAATGCTATCATGCGTGAAATAGTTACTCGAAATTATTTTATGGTTTGTCAGTTAAGTACCTGAATATTGCCAATCATGAGTACAGGGAATATTACATTTTTATTTGAAGTCTGGGAAATGAGAAACAGTCATAAGTTATAAAAATTGCAAACAACACACATCAGTTTTCCTAAAAATAATTCAGTAATTAAAAAGAAATTGTATTGTCAAAAATCCCATTAAACTCATTTGTTATCTTATTAAACCCGATTCTAATGTATTAATGATTTCATGAAAATTATTCGGCGTAAAAATAATCTGGTATTTTTGAATAAGCATTCAGTTATAATATATTTGAAATTTTAAATAACCAAGGGTAAGACATGAATGTTCTTCTGCAGCACTGTTAGTCTGTTAGGGTTGGTTATTTTGACATTCAGAACTATGGCTTCAGAGAAAAATATGGAGAAATCTTTGTACACAATTGTTATTAGAAATCAACATAAATTTGAGCAAAAAAACAACAAAGTGATCGTTAACTTGAATATACAAAATTTGTTTAGATGGATTGTTTTAACACATACATATACTTATCCATGAGCAGTGAGTATCTTATACTTGTCAACCTATACTATTTTTTTTTCCAATTAAAAAAAAAAAAGATAGTTTGATGTAAAACAATTTATACAAAAAATGGAAAAACCATTGTGCCTTGTCTCGGCATATTAATTGATCAACTATTTCAAGGCTTATACCACCAACACTTTTCCACAGATGTTAAAAATTAGGTAGTCATACGGGTGAAACCTTCTGCATAGCAAGACAAGAACATATTTCAAATGCCCTACAATTTCTCAATAACAAACAATAAAATTAACATTCAAATTTTAAGTGATATCTTTTCACTTTGACAGATAAGAAAATAACAGATTGGAGGTAACACAAATTACAGTAAACAGAAAAAAAGACTAATATTAGGAAAGTTACATAGCAAATTCCCAAAAATTGCTAATTCAAGTATGTCTTTAGATCCACATAGGAAACAACCTAAAATTAATTAAAACTAATTAAGAAGAAAAAATATCCACTAAATCTTATAGTTCTATGGAATAAATTATAATGATTGTAATACATTTTACATTGGGCAGACTAAAGGAAATGTTAAGTATGTTTATATGGACAGAAGAAGAAATATGTGACAGCAGCTCGTTTTTGGGATTATGAACATAAAATTTATGTCGAAGTGATTTTAAAGAAACTTGAACATTCTGGCATGCATGATAAATCATTTTGGGAGTGATTATACTCTCCTATTAAAGAGTAGACTATTAATCTGCAGTGCCATTACAAAAAAAATTATTTCAAAATTCATCCAACCTGTTGCGACCAGACAATCACCAGAAGTAGCTGAGGAAGAGAGCAGAGACTCCAAAATTGTGTTCTGATTACAAACTGCATGGGATGTGGTACCCACTGAACTCTTTTAGTTCGCTGTTGACTTTAACTCGCCTGTAGTCCTTGCTCACCATCGCCATGCTGTGTATAAGGTAAATGAAAACCAAGTGGTAAATAGACACCATTATTAAAATTTTTTTGTTTCAGGCAAGAAAAACATTACAATCCACAGTAAATATCCTATTAGGATATTTTGGTCTTCCAATTTAAGGTTGCGTCATAATGCTTGAAACACCTGAAAAATAAAAGCAAGACCGATCTTCAAACTTCCTCCGTTACAAAAATTGAATACACCAAATGTACCTACCAAGCAAAAGATAGTCAACTATTATTACAATTATTATTTAATTTTTAATTATAAACCAAAAATTTAATTAAAAATTACTCATATCAGTTAAATTGTTCAAATGTGTAACAATTGAATAATTGACTACTAATTATGCATGACAGGTGGTGGTGTTGAAGTAATCAACCAATCCAACTTTCTCGTTCATTTGTAAAGGCATAATTATTCATCTGATAAATAATATTGTATTATTAATTTTTCAAATCAGAGTACCTGCGACCCCTTCAACCCTAGGCCCCATAGTTCCCGAGATAGTTCATTTCACCACAGATAAGGGTATACGTGCATCATAATCTTTATTTCCAATGGAACAAATTAGAAAAACAAAAAGTGAAATAAAAATAGTTTATTACAAGAATGCTATGTATTACAAGTATTAGATATAAAAGTTGTGTCCATATACATCAAGTATGAGAATGATAAGTCAACTTAAGCATGATACATTTTCAGACAATTTTCTTCAATGAAATATTCCTTCATAAAAATAAATTTTAAAATTACACTACAATTGCACTAATCCAGACACTTACTAATCTGACCCTGCATAATTTAATTTATACTTCCCAACATATTTTATTACTATTTGTATCAAATATTTTATGGTGTCAAGATCATGTATTATTATTGCAATGAGTTTGAATAAAAAATTTGAAAAGAAAAATAATAAACAGAATTTTAAGATAATTTTGTTTCAACTTTTGAAGTATTATTTTGACCCCTAACTTTCTGTATTATATATTTTTTAATCTATCCCTTGAACATCCAAAACCATCTATGAATAAAGCTCGCAGGGTTAATGCAATTGTACATGGTATGATGTTTTAGAAAAAACAAACATGAAATTAATGGTTTTGCCTTGGTGAAGATCTGTTCTTAGAATGATTAACGTGGTTCATTTAAAACACTAATTTTCAATAGGAAAAAAATATATCGGTGAACAGGACACAAAACATGGAGAATTAATAAATATATTTTAACAATTTTAGTTCTTCAGTTGTATGGAAAAAAACAAATGAAAAATATTTGTTACATTTAATGCAATTTTATTCTGAAGTCATTACTATATCCTAACATTTACAACATAAACAACATAAACAACATGTGATAAAAAAATTAAGTTCAAGGGGACTATAATTTAAGTAAAAGTATACACAATAATAAATAACAGATGTGATGTTAATCCTTAAATGAATAGCAATATAAGAATTTGCAATTGCAAGATCGATGGCAAGAATTGAACTAATTCACAAATGTCATAGTTCAAAATCATGAAACATTTATGTAATATGAAATTGATGAAAATTATTTACATAACTAAAATCATCATTTAGTGCATATTTGTAAGCAAGTAATGCAAAAACAGAGGAGTTAAAACATTCCACATGAACAATTGATACTATAATCTAAACAACAAACAACTAATTACAATTAAATACAACTGCAATAACAAAATGAACAGGTATTCAGATCACATTGTATGAAATTATCATTTTGGTGTAGATACCCTATGAACTCAATTGCTTTTATTATATTGCAATCACAAATCCTCAAATAACAGCCATTCTGACAAATAACCCTAAATTAACAGCCAATATAATGTCATGACGTATAAAATGTCAGATTACTCTTTTGAGAGTACCTGAAAGAGATTCTTTGTACTATACTTCTATATACTAAAGTTATTTTCTTAAGGAATTCTTCACAGTTAAGTCCTGATTATCTTAAGAAATTAATAAATCAATATATTTACCATCATAAACTTAAATAGTTACCTTTTGATACACATTTCGAGGGATTTTCCACTCATCTTGAGCATATTTCCAATAAATTGAATACTGGAAACAATCAGACAGTGGATGGATGAACTTTCCAATCACAATCATCAAATTTTGAAATGTAAAAGCCAAAATTAAAATTTTTGAAGGTAACTAATTCCCAAATATTGAAATTGGTGCATTTTTGGGCATATCTTATAGTCGTTTTCACCCTGAAATGATTTTGGGTGATGACTTCGTTGAGAATGTCTTATTTTCAAATAGTACATGTCTTTTAAAATTTTATATCAGTAATATCCTTAATAGTTTTCTGTGCTTTGAAATTTGATTGTACACCCATATCCACTGAAGATAAGTATATAAAGGGAAAAAAAACATTGTTGAAGTTATTGTAAGTAAATCTATTGATTCATTAATTTATTAGGATGTGTACTAAAGGTTCTACGAAATTTGATAGCAAGTAATGCCAGGCACAGGATTTATCTTTACCTTCATTGTAGCGGAGGAAAGAATGTGAGCAGAGATCTAGTTATACTTTAAATATTAAAAAACTTTATAAAACTGTGCAGTACTACAAAAACAATACATAAAAACAATATTCAAAATAAAATGTACAAAAGTTCTAACATCTCATCAATCATAATAAACATAACACTAATATATATTACAAATATAAAATAGGGCAGAAATATTTAGTCCAATGCTCGTAATTGAAAAGATATTCATATTTTAAGATTAGTTTAGAAAACAATCAAGAGTTGGGTTCATCCAAAAAAGTAATAAAGGTTTCTCAATACAGTCTTTTGTAAAATGCATCTTATTTCTGCTATCATTGAATTCCCAATTATTATCGACCAAGTACCATTTCACTACTTGAAAACCTTGCTGCTCAACACTTCTACTTTAGCACCAAGAATTTTTGGCCAATTACTTTTTAAAATTATGGTACAGTATAAAAGGACTTAATATCCATTTACGATCCATCCACTTGATTTGATGAAAAACTTCACTGTTTGTTTTAATTAAGGTTTAATCTCAAATCAGAAAAAAAAATTAATAACTTCCTGAATGAAATGATAATTTGTTTGAAATATTAAACCGAGAAATAAGAGATATGAATTTTTTGTCATTACAAACATTTTTAACATGAGGGGCTAGTCAAGGAAAAATGAATTATTTTCTGAGAAACAATAAAAATGCCTGTTCCATCTATTGAGCAGCATAATCCCTCTTTAAGCTTCACCTAATGAAAGTCTCCATCTAAAGCCATAACACATCTCATCCCTAAACACTAACAGGCTCACATTCCAAATCTCTCTAACTCTGGAATTAGTATAGTGATAGTAAGTATAGCATCACAAAGATTCTGTCTCACCGATAGAAAGAGAGAGAAGATACTGAGTTGTCTCTGACTTCATGTACTCGACCATACCGATCTGCAAGTTGTCTTAAGAACCCTGAGCATCTGTAGCCTTGAATGAGGAAAAAAAAGTGATCTCTTAATTTCCTCTTTCATTTTGTATTGGGGAGATGAATCCAGTTACGAACACACCAATGTCTCCCCCACACTACACTACGGGCATAAGTCAGCAGAAGTATTCAGTTGGAACTACATAACTATCATATTTCTCACTTGCCCACTCTCTTTGAACCACAACTTCTTTTGGAAAGTTATACTGAACCTATCTAAATTCCTATGTATTTTACTAGAAATCTTAAGCACCTCTAAAAAAAGCAAATACAATATATCTTAACCATATAAACCAATAAGCGAGATATCATTTGATGCTATCAGTATCAAATATAAAAACATATTATTGCTGTGAGGAAGATAAACATTTCTAATAAATCTGAATGTTAAAAGCTTTAGGCAATATTCTAACTTCAGTTTGACTGAAATTGAAACAAATAAAAAATATCCATGAAACAATAAGTATTAAAAAAACAAAACTCGACTAAGAAAGAGACCAACACTACACGGTACGAATCCACAAATATCACTACCGTAACACACCCATGTTGCTAAGAGCAGTCACTACCACGGACCAAGTGGTATTAAGCATATTTTCATAATTGACAATAGGCATTGTTAAGATGGAATATAGAAAATTCCACAGTCGAAGGGAAAGCAAACCCCGCCACTGACTTGCTCCTCGAGCAGTCGGGCATCGAATACCGAACTGTCAGTGGAAGATACAAGCTGTTCTCAACAGCTCCAGGCACTTGGAGGATCGACACAATTTACAACGGAATCGATTGAAGTCTACTCTTCATTAAAAATATAAATACTTAAAAAAGAACAAGGTACATGGATGAAGCGGGCATGAAACGTACATAAATCAACTATACTACATCTCAGATGTAAGACCCGAATGCTTTGCACTCACAAGACGCTTCTCTGACTGCTTCAGAAACAATCACCATGAGCAAGCCCATCACCACAAGATATCACCAGCATTCAACTGATACAAGTACGTCTTATACAAAAAAATAAGTTGGTTCAAGCGTTACACCTCTTTAAAATATACAATATATAAAATATAAATCCACGAGGAGAGTCAAGAGAAAATGAAGCCAAGTCACACAATCCCTGATCATTTAAGAAAGAAACTTAGCGATTCTCTGACGCATATATTCTTTAACAGGCTCATAATAATCTTGTCTTAATGTCACCATTTCTGGCCACTGACGCACGGAGCTCAGCACCTCACAGTCTGATTCCAATATGAGCACAGCTCCGACAGCAAGAGATATGGCCACAAACAAGAATGAGGGGACAAACACTTGGAGCAGATTGAAGTGTCGAGGAGTATTGGGTGAAGCTTGTAAAGAGAGCTTGCTGGTTGCAGGGACGTGGGGCACCGGCGTCGATCGATGAGAAAGTCCTCCACCCACTCCACTTCCACTGGGGGCAGAGATACTCGGAGTAAGATGTTGTGTTCCGCCGCCTTTGCCGCCAATGACCGTGTCTACCAGTTGAGACTCTGAGGAAGAATGTTCAAAGGAATCTCGAAAATAATAGTCATCGAATCCATGACTGGTTTCCCCTATTTTCGTACCTACAGAGCAAAAGCATAAAAACATATTAAAGGTAAATTTAACCACAAGTCATTAGAGATTATAAATCTATGATGAGTCCACGAGAATAACAAACAAAAATATTTACTCTATTGAATTCAATGTTATTGTTGACCCCGTTCATCATATANTTTCTTTTTTTTTTTTTTTTTTTTAATTTAAGTTCATCAAATGTATTAATGATGAAATTTTAATTTATGAGAGCAATAGTTTGAGTAAAACAAAAATGTAGGCAAGTAGTGAACTCCTTTACACTATTTAATTAGAAAAAGAATTGATAGACTTTAATAATGGTAAAATACTATCATTGTCCTATGATGATAACAGATTAGATAGATTCATATTTATTTTAGTTGTTATAAATTTTAGGATAAAAAATTAGAACATATTTATGTTTTACCAATACTGTAATTCCCAGAAGGCATTGAGAGTGATTAGTATTATATAACAGTATTAATTTTTGGTCAAAAACATTTCCTTTCTATATAAAAACACAAATTTTCCATCAGTTTTCAAAAACTTTTAGATGAAGTGTTGTATAGTTGGCACTTCGTTGGGCATTTATTGTAGCTTTCAAAGTCATTGAAGATGCCTTCAATATTTCCTCCAGCAATTACTGGAAAAGCAATGTTTTAATATATTTCTGATGAATACAGAAGTATGTTTCACTTATGACAAGTTTTCATTTGATAAACTTGCAATCAGTGAGGATATGCACAACTTTGATTGACCTCTTATACCTCTCCATAAGTTCCTGTTTTATATTTGATCTTGGGTAGCTTTTGAAATGTATTAATTCTGAGATCATCTATCATATGAAACTACTCAAACACAAACCTCAAAAGAGAACGCTCTAATGTTTATAACTACCAACTGGTTTACTACTGTTCCAGGAGAACTTATGGACATGACTGTAAAATAAATGAAAAATAGTCCCTATAAGTTAGTAAGAGAGTACAATCAAACATTTATTTTGCATGAAGTCAGCCACACTCTCCACTTACATTTTTTCCCACACAATATATATTTTTTATTGTAGTGACTCCATTTTAAGTTCCCGGAATATTTTANTTTGGGTGTGTGGGGGGGGGGGCTTTAAGGGCTTGTCAACAGCAAGGTCTCATTATAGAGACTAAAGGATACCCATTTTAATGAAATCCCAGTTAGTGACAAATAATTCTTATTGGAGTATTATGCAGCAGGGATACATCAACAATGGAAGTACAATACTTAGCATTAAAAGGTGTTTATCATTTATGAAATAAAAATACCCATTCTTCAATAAACAATAATCAAATTGGTTAAGTTGAAAAGTAAATAAACAACAACTTAAGACCATTTTATGGATGATAGAGATATATTTTTGCTTTTAAAATATCACAATTGTCCATAAATATGTTATAAATTGTAATTTATTTATCTAAAAAAATGAAGACAATGCTGGATTAATAAACTGTTCACTAGATAATGGCACAGAAAGTTTGAGTTTACGAGAAAAGCAAGTGTACATTTCATATGTAGCGTCTCTGTGATTAATTCCATGTTTGATGTTGCATGTTAAGTTTGCTCACCTTCAAAAATCTTCTCCTGAGCTCAAAACAATAAAATAATTTATAAATTATATGATTATTTTGCTTCTACTATAACATTTGAGCCCAGGCACAAGACTGCCATATTCAGATCTCCACTTCCTGAGCATGTTCACAGCTAAATGCAGTTTAATTACACCACTTTTCAATAATAAAAAAGCTGTACATATTGCTTATCCTCTTACCATAAGAAGTTTCACTTAACCATGCAAACACATACATGCTAACACACAATATTCCTCACACAAAATTATTCACAAGTTACTTACAAGTGTACATCCAATCAACTCACAAGTTTGAATCAAAAATAAAATAATTCTTACATCAAAGTAACCACAAACTCTTTAAAAATATTTTATTTTGAATCGGCAGAAGAGCAGATCCAGGGTAAAATATTGTTTTAAGGGCAGAATCCAGAGTCGCCACTTATAATAAGTTATCACTTAAGTGAGTACTTCTACTCATATGCAATCCAAAAAACCACCCCTAAGTAAATGCTTAAGGGATCACTCATTGCTATAAGTGCGGGTTGGTGCACACTTAAGTGGACCTTACGTGGGTTATGCTTGAATGAAAACCAGTAGCTATCTAGTTTCTTGGTATAGCAGATATTTGCAAAAATTAATTGTAATGGTAAGTCATAATTTAATGATCATTAATAACATTTAAAACATTAAATGAAACATACTCTTAGGAAATTAAAACTGTTGTTCACTAATATTTTTAAATTTAAATAAACATAAATTTATTTATTGCAGACTGCAAGAATACAGAAAAAATAAAAAAGTAGAATTGCACCACACAATTACTAATTGCCTGGGGAGCAACAAACATCAGAACACAAAAAAAGCTACAACCCAAATAAACAGATTACAATTCATTATAAATAAAGACAAATTTATGGCAACAGAGGCAAGGGTCATACAGTTCATGAAATAAACAACTGAGCACGTAGCCTCATGCTATGCAGCTGAAAGTGTTTTCTTATTTGTGGGATGCACTTAAATGTTTACTTATTAAAAGTGCATCTCTGGAACGCAAAACCACTAAAGTTGTCCTTTGTAATAAGTAAACACTTATTACTTAAGGGGTCCCTTATGATAAAAGTGATGACTTTGGATTCCTCTCCAAATCTTACTTCATTTAAAAATGCAATAACAATATAATGTTTAAAGTATCAAATAAATCATAGCAAATCCATATAAATCATTAACAGTACAAATCCATATAAATTTGAACTGGATCTGCCCCAGGTCAGAAAAAAACTGGTTCTTTGCTTGACTTACCGGAAGTAAAGCCTGCAACTTCCTCAGGGATAGCTTCACTAGGGGTGTCTAGCATAGCATCATCACATTCATGCTTTATAAAAGATTCCACCTCATCTGTTTCAAGAAAAATAAAACAGAAAACACAAATTGCAACAAAACAAAAGAAGGCTGGCTTTGAGAGTTGTATCATGCAATCAAGTGAGTCGTACACACAGGCTGACAGCTTGTGAAAGGAGGATCTTCGTGAGCAATTAATACCATTCTTCTTTGCACACAAAAATAAGCAACACACAACACAATACCTAGGTGATCCACTAAGAAGATACATAGAAGATTTACATAGAAGATACGAAAATACAAAGGGTACTAGGAAAGTTTTGCAATACAGCATTATTTATTTAATTTTTTCAAAGTAATTTCTAATTTTTTCAAAGTAATTCAATAATCTATAGTTTGATAACAACTTGTACATGTAAATTTTTTGCGTTAAATTACAAACATATTGACATTCTATTCGCAGCTAACTTTTCATCTTATCTAGGAACCTTTGCTGAAATTTTTGAATCCACCTCTGCCTTAGGGCCCTTGATCGGAATTGATGGGATGGTTCCTTGCTTACTTCTGGAGAGTAAATTAGTTTATTGTCCTCCGTGTGGTCATACGGTTTGTACTGTTTTTTGACAATAAATTTATTAATCATTCAATACACTTCTCTATCCTCTGAAACCAATCCTTAAACTAACTCTGCCAAGTTTCACTAGGGAGTAAGGCACATTCGTTGTCCCAAGCCCTTAGAAGGTCCTCATCACTTGAAAACTGCATCCCTGAAAAAACTTAAAACTATCAATGCTCATGAACAACTGAACGCATAGACATGGCGCTATGGCTACTGTGCAAGTATGAACATGTCTCAGCACACAGCATGCAGCCACCTGCGGATCATTGTTACATCGTACTGCAAAACTTTCCTAGTACCCTTTGTAACAGGATCAGTTAACCCTTCATTACCTGATAGTATTTACAATAATGGTTTTATTCACTATGTACTCTTTTATCTTTCAGATATTATTTCTGATCTATTAGTAGTTTCAAGAATGTTAAATTTTTTGCCAATAAAGAGGAATATTTTTTAGTTGCTTGGGAATATTTCACTACTCTCAAAATTGTTCTCACAGAAACCATGCAGTGGCCTTAAAAAGGATACCTCATTGAGATTGAAAGGTTTCAAATTTACTACCGTAACATGCTCATTCTAAATACGCAACTTGTGATGATTTTTAATGTTGCAATGACAGATAATAGCTTTACAGAGTGCTATAAGATAGCAATCTAAACTTAAGAAACAAATTTATTAATTATTTACTTCTTCTCCGTTCTTTTCAGCTTTTAATGATTAGTTATATTCAGAATTTTCTTTAACAATTTTACGGGATAAAACCTAAAGAGTTGAATGAGTCATTAAAATATCACGTTCTAAGATCCAAATAATCTCCTTCTTTTTCTCACACAGACAACAAAGGATTGGATAAAAGATATTCTAATATCAAAAGGTACTGATACAAGAATGATTGAATGGAATAGAGAGGAAGTTATGCATTTATAGGACTTCAAACGTACTTAGGGAATTGCATATTAAAAGAGACAGAGAAGCATAGAAGTAGCCACAGTAAAGTGATATGGAATACACACTCCATCAAACATGAGTCTTCTGATAGTATTATCACGGGTTGGAAAACTCTTTTTCTTTTCTTTTTTCTTTCTTTCAGAATCTCCAATTTCATAAGCAGTATGTTTCCCCATCCATCTCAAGAACTCTTTTTAACTTCTTTTCGATCTTCCTCTACCATAAAATGAACAATATACTTTATTGTAATAATTTGACAACCACAATGCATTTGTTTAGCCATGCATATTTTGACTTCTATAATTATATTAATGGCTAAATACAACATTATCTTATTTAGGCAATTTGCAATATTGAAATCAGTGTCAAGAAAAATGACAACAAATATGGTGAATTGTCTAAACAAGATTGTATGTCGTATTGTTTATTGTTGAATGATATACTTCTATATTTACAAATGTAAAAATAGTAGAATTAATTATGTAAATCCTATTACAGAATGTGTATCACACAAAAGTTTATAATTTATATTTTTGAATAACAGGAATTTGGTAGTGGTTCTGTAGAATATGCAATTGCTATTAGTAAAATGACATTTTTATCTCTTGTCACTCGTATTATATGTTTATAGCGATATGATAACTATTGTGAGAAATAATTAGTTTGAGTATTTCTGAACCTTTGACAGAAATATAAAGAGCCGTATATTTTCGGAGTTTTAGAAAATTTGAAAATGGAGGTGGTCTTGTGACAAGAAGCGCGCAGTGTGGCAAGCTGGTTTCAGCAATTTTTGGGTCTGGTGTGTTTTAAAATAATGGCAATAAGGGATAACACGAGGGAAACAATATTTGTTAGGAGCACGCTTTCAGACGAGGTTGAAGGGTAAAATAGATATAGTGGTATTTCGTAAGCCCGTGTTAGGGACATGAGAAATAGTAATTTCTTAAGTCTGAAGAGACGCAAAATTAGCTGTCCTCAAAAATTGGAGTGTGTTGAAAAATGAAAGCAAGTCTAAACAATTTTTGAGGGAGAAGGGGATACGAGAAATCTTAATTTCATCGGTTTGGTCTTTAGGAAATGAGACACGCTGAAATATGTACACATGTCCTGGCAATTTTGAGAGGAGGTGGTGGTATGTTGTGAGATGAAAGAGGAAAAGGGAGGGGGGACATATTTTGAAAACCTTTGTGAGAAATACAATGAAGCCCTGTTTCGTAGAATTAAGAAGACGGGAATAATAGGCCTCTTGTAAAGCAACACTCTTGCAGGAAGGAGACACACTTAGAAGATTTTGGGGACAAAAGGTCTGGATTTTAAAACCTAAACCAGACAGAAAAATAGAGGGGAAAGGAATGGCGACCGCACAGGCGTGCGTGCATAGACATTGATGAAGGACATTTGCCGCCGTCTAGCAGACGTGAGAGTCTGAGGGTGAGGGAAGGACGACCACACAAGTGTGTTGACATTCGACTTGATGTTAACTTTTAAAAAAATAGCTGGTCACCTTGCTCGGCGTTTAGCAGTTATACCAAGATCAGCCATTGGTGGGTAGAAATAACTGATGTCACAGAGGTTTTAACCAATTGGAGTGAAAAATTGTTAGTAATTGGTTAAGAAAAATGACTGACATGATTTTTGGGAGGAGTCTAGTTGTGTAGCTCGGTTGGAAAGGTGGGGAGCGTCTTTACTTAAAGGAGGTGCAGTGATTTTTGAGAGGATTTTGATACAATTCTGGAAAGGATTTTTAAAAAGATTTTTGGAGAGGATTTTGATATGATTCTGGAGAAGATTAGTAGACAATGATTAACATGACATTACATTGTTATTACAAGTTTTCTGATGAGCATTAGCTTCGGAGTTGTGACTCAGTTTAATTTTGAGAATTTGTGGTGCACGATCAGTGAAGCATTGGCTTATTCGAGAACATTGTCGTGACTATGAGTTGTAATTAACATTGATAACAAATCAATCAACTCAATAATTAATGAATTAAGAACATTCTGAATCTACTTTGAGTGGGGAATACTACTATTTGACAGCGAGTGAGATACTTGCGTATTCATCAAGCTTCATTGGAGATAGTTCTGACCAACTTCAAATGCCATAAATGGGATTTGAATCAGCGGGGTTGCAGTGGCTATTTAGGGAAGTTTGTGCAGACAGTGCCAGAGCAGCGAGACGGAGAGTGGTAGGAGCCTACTCTTTCTGGAGCTAAATGACATCCCATGGCGTTTTGTTGCTGAATTCCTCATAACTTATAAGGTAATTCGTAAATGGGCCATATACTCATGGTACTTGGCTCGCGCTATTGCGTGCGACTGAAGTGTTCACCAAGTGATAAACATTACGCCAAAGACTCATGGTATTTGTGATTGTAATGATGGAAATGTATAATGTGAAGAAGAACTCAGAGAATGTACTGTACTAACACTTGTTAAATGAGCAATGCTGGAGGATCATAAACTCTCGTACATTTTCTAACAGACTCATTCTGTTAAAATGATAAAGCCAGTGGTTATGAAACATGTTAAATTCAGTAGATATTAGTTGCATGCTATTTTGGAGGGGAGTGTTTAAGTGGGGAATAGTGAAATGTGGTATTGAATCTTGTAATCTAAATGACGATTAAACCAATATCTATAAAAAGCTTTGTTTCCTTTACGAAGGATTAGTGTGCATTTCATGGAGATTTCCACCAAACCCACCCTCTCCTTATTAATTTTAAGCGAGAGGACATAGATTTCATCCCTGAGAATACTTGCCGAGTGGGCTAGGTAAGTGCCTTTTATTAGTTAATGACATGCAGTTATTTACCCCCCACTTATTTCATTACAATTGTTGCTCCAACGTGGGGCCTCACAAGGAATCATATTTATTTCATTACAATTGGCGCTCCAATGTGGGGCTTACATATCTTCCATCCCACAGATAATCATATTCCTCCTCATCATTAAAAAGGAGTGTGGAGATTTTCATGATCAAGACACTACCTCTGAGTTTTTTAAAAGTCTTTCTGTCATTTCCCTTAATATGTACTTTTTCCCCTTTTCACAATGTTTTCCTTGCATCGCATAAAAATGGTGAAAGGGGAATGATACTGTACTAGCATTATTATTATTATGTCCAAAGAAGTTATAGGTTCTTCCTTCAAATAAATTTTTTTGCTGATGACAAATTTTACTCTGAATATTTTGTTTTCTGCTTCATTACTTTTGGATAAATAAAGAATACAACTAGGTCACCTTGTTTNTAAATTTTTTTGCTGATGACAAATTTTACTCTGAATATTTTGTTTTCTGCTTCATTACTTTTGGATAAATAAAGAATACAACTAGGTCACCTTGTTTCCATGTCAAATTTATGTGTAACTATTAAAGAAAATAAATCCCTGCACAATGAACAACAATGCCTTAAAGCAAATAAAGCACTGTAGGGCAGCTAGTTTTCAATATGTATGAAAAACAAAAAAAAAAGACTTTCGATTTTACAACTTCATCTTCTTCTTCCTTCACATATGCAACAAAAGGCCACCAAATGTTTAATTAAAACAGTCAACTCTACAAGCTACAACAACACACCAACTAACATTTAATACAGAAAATATTATATAGAAATTAAAGAAGGAAATTTTAATAGAATAAGAGTTAAGTAATAATTCACACACATATTTTTAAATTTAGACATTAACTAAGTGTTTTTCTTTTCTATTATTAAAAGAAATCTATATGATATTTAACACAAGAAATGAGTAAAAGCTACAGGTAAGAATTAAGGGTTATCTATGGGATTTTCTGTTACTTTATCTAAAACATTAATATACATCTATTCAAAAGTTAGGACATCAATTGATCAGGTACATTAATGAAAATGGAACAACAATGTGAAAGTTTTCAACACCAGCTTACCTCGCAGTTTCCCCGCCATTTCTTGATCTTCTGCAACTGGTTCGAGCAGAGGAAGAGTATTGTCAGGGCAATAGGGTGAAGACAGAGGTCCAGAATCCAAGAGTAAAGCTCCAGAAGCATCGTTCAAACGAGAATCAGACATTGGGGTGGAATGATTGGCACGAGGCAAACTCCCATATCCTACAACAAACAATAAATGCAACATAATCAACATGTTTCAACAATTTCTGTGTAATGCCATCACACATAGGGAGAGCAGTTGGACTGAAGTCATTCGAGCAACCTGAATTCATATATAAGATAACAGTCTATGACTTTCCAAGCATTATAGTAATTCCAGAAAGGAGAAACTCTAATAATCTTAAACTTCATATTCACAAGAGCTCAAGGACATGGAGCATTTACTGCTCAAGAGCAGTAATCACCAACTGGTCCACCAAAAAATCTCGGCATTAATTGCAATTTTAGACAGTTTGTACAAGGAATTACTTTGCTATGACATAATATTAAATTTCTTCTAATCATATACAGTAAATAAGTAGTACCAATAATAAACATTTCCTTGATGTAACTGATGTTCAATCAGGTGTTAAACGAAATACACATCTTGAACAAGATACACACAACAAACTTTTAAGATTTTGTACCATCTATGGAATAAAAATTTGATTAAATAAGTATTTACAATTTAGTTATCATTAAAAAGCGTTTTAGTTTTTTATATTAAATAGGTGGTTCATTTCATAAAGTCAAAAGTCAAACCATCCCACAACATGAGCTAAAGATGCCCAAGGGGTTTGTGGAGGGCAGAGTTCCGCAATATCTTGGCCTCAGCACTAAGAGGAGGAGATGTGGCCACCATCTCGCTCTGGCCAGTTTAACCCCAGGATAGACCCAGTACTGATTTTACAGCAGGCTAAGTAGGTCTGGGAGTCTGGATGTTGAGGTGTGAAAAATCCTTACCACAAAATCAAATTTCAGCCATCCAGCAAGCAACTCAGTGCTCTACCCACTGAGCTGCACTGACTCACATTTAACTCAAAAGTAAAAAATTAAAATTTATATGCCTGTCATTTGATAAACTTATTCTTCTTTCTTAAGAAACTGCATAATACTGTGCAAACAGATGAATTAAGTGATCCATGATGTCTGAAAAGTTGGCGACTGACGTTCTAGAGTGTACAGTATTTCCACAAAAGGGATTCACAAACATTGAGGATGAGGGATTCAGTATCCAAAACTCTTTCGCAAAAAGAAGAGAGAAACTCCACTAAGCTGAATGGAGTGATTAGAAGAAGAGACATAAGTAATGGCTTTCTTAGGTAACAAACTCCATGATGTGAAACTACTAGTTAGCACGCACATCATTGAAAACCAAAATAAATAATACATGAAAACAAAAAAAATGTGTGTATACAGTGACTTTAGATAAATATAAATATAAGGAGGAGAAAGGGCTGCTTACTAATCTCACCCAGTTCTGAGCCCATGGGAGTGGACGGGGTGGCTGGTACAGATGCAGCCTTGCGACGCAGACTCGACGACCGCAAGCTGCGATTGATGGAAGGTTCCTCTTTACGCAGAGGACTGCTATCTTCCAGAATCTCCTTTTCTACTCGCCCTGAATAGCGAAACTTTGTTCCCCAAGAAAAGAAGCTGCCTCCGGTCACCACCGAAGGAGCATCAGAACTTGAAGGCAACCTACAAAAAATGATCAAATTGCTTCAAATTAGTATTTCAATAAGTTAGCACTCCTGAAATTTGCTATATTTAATTGTATTTAGTAGATTGTTAAATAAATATGAGTTAAAGAAGCTGACAACTTGTAACCAAATCATAATTTATAAGTTAGAATAAAGACTAAATTGGTTAATTAATAATAAATTAATTTGACATTAAATTGAAACCAATAAATCTAAGAGAAATGAGAGATGTGTCCAAAATAAATAATTTAAAAATGAAATAATAGGTGCTGAACATTTGAAGAGTTCTGTGAAAAATTCTGTGAGGGAAAATGTTCTAAAGTTACATTTAGATGTAATAATGTTGTACATATTCATGCATTTCAAGTAGCTCACTAGATTTCCTATCCGACTAATAATGTGAATTCCAGAAAGCATGTACATAGCTATACGAGCTACTTAAAATTTATGAGTATGCAAGTGATAAACTAAACTAGATTTTCAATAGGTGACCAGCAGTGCAGTGGTGCACATTGCTGCCACACATTTTGTTCTCCAACTGGTATAATTTTCTTAGCAGTGGATGCATAAAGAGTTTTAAGTATTTTAATTCAATGATAAAGTGATGACAGCATTTTTCTGAGTGCAACAGTATGCATTTTATTCCTTAATAATGTGTCTCATTGTTTTTTAAAGTGTTTGGAAAAAAATTAATAACTCATTATATTTTACATGTAAAAGCTTGAAATTGTTAAATGTTCTCACAAACACAATATATATCATTCACTGCATAACATATATTTTTGATACCAATAGCTTATTTTATCAAAAATAATTAAGCTGACAAATCGGCAAAAGCAGTCAAATATCACATTTTTTTAAACATTTTACGTTTTCAAATATATTATTCATTAATAAAACCAATTTTTTCCACTTAAGTATATGCAGAACAATATGACAAATTCAATGGTGTTAACTGTTTTTATCTACCATTTTTGTTGTGCCCTCCTCAGCAATTAGAAGTCAGGGCTCTATGATAAAACATCTGATAGAAGTCTATGATCCCAAAGTGTGAACAATTACAATTTTATTTATACCCAGAACTTTATTCCACTAGAAAAATAGAAAACCCCCTTAATATTGTCCATAGGAAAAGTAGTTGATTGCATGCAAATAATGAAGACACATCATTGTGGACATCTGGGAAATACCCACGCTTGGAACCAGACTGGGGCAAAAATATGAATGTATCAGCATTTGAGTGACACTGACCAGCAAGTTTGGTGAGATGCAGCCCTAAATGAGGATCTGGATACCCCCAGTGAGCGAAAAGAGTAAAATAATAAAATAATTTTTTTCAAGTAAAAAAACCCACCAATAAATGTCATAAATAATATTATTAAGAGCTCATAAAAGTTTGGACAAATTGTTTTTTCCCGCTACAAACAATGTGTGTTATTTTTTTATTTTGGTTAATTGCTTTCAAAAAATTATGATGACTGACGATTTATAGATTTCGAATGAAAATCAAGTAATAAAAATGTCTTACTCGAGTCTCCAGTTCTTGGCTCTGCTAATAATTAGTATTGTTCCTAATTAGATTTGATTTACATTATTGAGGGTTACTAAAATTGGAGAATTAAATTACAAAACTTCAGGAAGAGTGGGAGGAACTGTTAAAAATTTGAAAGTTAAAAAGAAAAAATTTTGTGCTGTCCTTACTTAGGTCACTTCAGAGTGCTAACAAAAGTGAGATGCAAAAAATTTCAGATGATTTGAATAATAATAATAATAATAATAATAATAATAATAATAATCATGATGATGATAATAATAATAATAATAATAATAACAACAACAACAACAACCTGTGCCACCATGAGGTTAAAATTTATAAGGGATTTTACCAAAGAAATTGTAATTTTTGCGACATTTAGAAATATCCGTTTTCTCTTAAGTTTGATATGAAAATTGCATCCTTTAGTTTCTAGGTTTACTGAACACAAATCCAAGATTAAAATATTGTAATTTTGAGAACTGTAATTACAACTGAATAAAAATTAAGATGTTTCAAAAGGTATATTTTGACAGTTATCAACAATTCTTAACAACTTCTTAACTGTCCATTTGTGTTCTGCGATTCCAAAAATTATAGAACATACATTTTTCAGTCACAAAAATTGGCAAACAAGAATATTACTTTGAAATGTATTGCAACATATGATTTCCTACATTAAATCATGTTTCAATTATTATAGAATCTCTCAGAGGCATGGTTGTTAAAGTTATCCAAATCAGCTGAAATATTGCACAGCTCACATTCTGAAGTGGTTAAGTAGAGCGAGTATCAAATTTTAATGTTCAATTTTTAACTGCCACCCTAATGTCTCTCAAAAGGAAAAAAGTTACTCTTCTCTACTAAATAAATAAATATTTATTGTCAAAAAAACATTGAACACATGGAGGACAATACACTAATTTACTCTTTGAAAGCAAGGGACCATCCCATCAATTCCGATCAAGGGCCCTAAGGCAGAGGTGGACTGAACATTTCAGCACACTTATAAGATGAGAATAAAATAGTTAGCTACCTGTTATAATATCAACAAATTTGTATTTAATAAAATGCAAATAAGTTTTTCCCACCCTCATAAAAGACATGACTCACGTAAAGAAGAGCATCTGTTCCACAGCACAGCGCCACACGTGTCTGCAAGCAGCTCCAGTAGGACATTTGAAACCAACAGTCTGCTTCTTCTAAAGTAAGAGAAAAAGACTAATCATGAAGAGAGAATTCTAACCACAATAATTAAACATGCATCATTCCCTTGACATGTAATTTGGATCAAAAGTCAAGAATACCAAAGAAGTGTCAAAAAATATTTCTTCCTATTTATTGACCAATTTGTAGGTAGTAAGCCATATACAAAATATGGGAAGATCTTTATGATACAAGAGTAAAGCAGTAAATAATTAAACATTCAATTACACAAATATAAGTATTAACAAAATTTCATTCATAGTTACATTGATATTTTTAAAAGTAAAATTGAAGTAACAGTCAATAACTTTTTAAAAAATTTAACTTAAAGCCGTTTCTACACATTCTAAAAGTCGCAAGTTGTAAATTGTTGTTGCTTACACAATTCTTTTCTTTCACACTTACTGGACACTTTTATGTCTGATTTGATAGGTCAAATATGAGGTTCATATTTGAAAAGTTTTGTCAATTTGAAGAAGAGGATATTCTATAAATTTAGTGTTCAAGATGAACATGGTGTCAATGTAAAGAACAAAACAACAAGACTGTGTTGAGCTTTATTGGTAAATAGGGTCAAATATTTGATTTAATAATCAAAATAAATAAAATAAATTTTTAAAAAAGGATAGAGAAACTGGAAAATCAAATTCTTCCCATCATTTCATAATGACAACTAATCATCTGTCGCACTGGTTTAGAATAATATAATATTAATAAAAAATTAAGATTAATAATTCTTTGGAAAATCTTTAAACATCCAAATCAAAACAATTATTAGCTCAGTATCCATACAAATATTATTCTCCAATAAAAAAATCTATAGAGAGTTTGAAAAGTCCCTTTGCAGAGTATGAACAGTGTCTTTATGACAGGTGCAACAAGTAATGTAACAGAAATATTAATATTACATTTGTAACAAAAATATTACTACTAAGAGTCAAAATACTTATAATTAATATTCTTAGAGATATTTTCTAATAAGGTACTGCACACAGCAATTGCAGAGAGACTTTTACAATACAACTAAGCTGAAAATAAAACACAACTTGTTCAGAAAACTCATGCGTTTAACAAAAATTAACAATAATTTGTACCTTTGTCCTGGGGTCCTGATGACAGCAGCAAAGAAATCAAATAATAGTAAGATAAATGGAAGGGTTAGATGAATAAAATACTTCGTGTTTAGCATTTTCATTCAGCAGATGGACTACTGATCTCACTTTGAATGTAAGTATACACAGCAATTTTTGATAACAATGTAATCCCTCAAATATTTTCTCACCATAAGAATAATAAAATATCATTCAGGTTAGAGTTAAAAATGTAACAAAAGCCATAACCAAATGCAATAGAACCACGATGTATCATTTTGCAAGATGCATGAAGAGAAAAAAATAAATGTGGCAAATCAATGAACACCACAAATGAATAATATTTGTTAACTTTAATTAGAACCATTAGTTTAAAAAAAAATTCCTATGAAATTCTCTGTTTCTTGGAGAATTTTTGGTTCTAATTGACCATTAAAAGGTAGCTATACTAATTTTACCAAGTCATGACAATCTTCATTACAATTCCAAGTAGTGGATGTCAAATAATATTCACACCAATGTCCTAGTCTTTTCACACAGATAAAAATATTTCAGAAGTTATTATTATTGAAGCTGTACTAATGTTATTGCTATATTTGTGATGTTTCAACTCCAACAGAGATTCAGTACACAAATGAAATGAAATTCTATATCAAATCCAAAGGTAAGAATTTCATGACATCATAAATTGTAAACGATTATTGCAAGAGCGATAGATCAAGGTTCCATTCTAGCGATTAATTTAACACACATCAAGCTCTGAAACAATATGAAAACACTGTACCTAGAGGTAACTACTTGAGCCACAAATATAGGATAAAATAGAAGCACACTTGCTTGGAGCTGCTATAGAACCTGCCAGGTTTCCCTGAATCCAAGAAAAGAAAACTGACACAATAATTTTACAATGAAGCCAAGAGATGAGGTTTGAGTATCTCACAAGTTCAGTCCAAATGATATTCTGCAGCATTCAAACATATCAGAATAAAACTAACTTTTAAATAAATTAAATAGTAAAAAAAATATTTCAAATCTATTTTCATTACACTCAAAATATTGGACAAAATTCAACAGAAAAAATAGTTTCAAATAAAATTTTTAAATTACAACAATATTGATTTAAATAAATAATATAAATATAAATATTATTCGTTCATAAAAGGTCGTACATTTTTAATTATTTATTTAAGTAGATTTTATAATGGACGTTAATAGTAGTAGAATATTGAGTTCACCCAACCATCTTGATACCAAACAATTGTGAAGTTGCAGAGATTACTGAAGCATGTTGAAATAATGTTCAATGCATTAAAAAAAATAACATGTTTAGGATTCTATTTTTCTAATTCATACAATGTTTGTGCTCCATTAGTTTATATAAATCAACAGAAAATTAAAAATTATATTAAAATAAAGATGTGTCAAAATTTAAAAACCGTTAAAGTTAACACGTTTTTACAGTAAATACTAATCGTAGAATGTTAAAAGTATACCCTGAATCATCACAAAGAGAAAAAAGAAAATGTCTGTCTCAGAAATCGAAGTGGGCTGAAGTGTGAGGACTCATTGTGGTAACTATGCAACAAGAAGTAAATCACGGCGCACCTCATTGTAAATAAGATGCACGATGAACATCTTGCCTTCATAGTTTATTTTCTGCACCTCATTCCATTTAAAATGGTGAGTTTTGCGACTCCCTTGAAAGGTTAGTATTCCACAGTGATTGATACCAAGGTATAGCTGGTTGCCTCGATGATCCTGAAAATTAAAAGGGAACAATTTAACAAATTCAAAAACTAAATAATTTCCACTCATATAAGTAAGCACAAAAGAAGATGGTTGGAAGCTGATCTAGACATGAGTGCAACATTGAAAAACCGAGTTGAGGCTATGTGGCACATACAAACTGCCAAATCTCAAAGTCAACATTGAGTCAGTGCTTCCAACAACACACAAGATGTATCTCCCTTGTTCCTTTGACATTAAGAGTTGTACAGAAATATTTGTAAAATAGTAGAAAAATAAATAATTGTATAGTATTGTATTGTCCACACCGCAATCAATGGCGTAAGCAGAAATTATTTGGGGAATGGGGAGGTGTTCGCCCCTTGCCAGTCCATGGACAAGTCTAAGCAGAAATTATTTGGGGAATGAGGAGGTGTTCACCCCTTGCCAGTCCATGGACAAGTCTGCACTTCCACACCAGTTATGGAACATATACAAGTGAATGGTGAAAATGTGTTATTGGCACTTATTAATTAATTAATATTTCAGGCGAGGTTCAGGTCATAAGGCCAGCTCTGTCACCTAGCTCACACCTTGGATGAGGGAGTTGGGAAGGAGAGATGTTGGGTTGCTGAGGAACTTATGGTACCTAACCAACATTTTTCTGGAGTAGGTGAGGGAACCCCAGCAGGAGTAGCAGGGAATGAATCATCCATTTCAGATTATTGATATTGCAAAGACTCTCCCCAGCACCCCTGTTGTGGCACATCTATGCATGTAGACTTGGCACAAGCTAAGTTGGCAGAGTGCAGTGCTATTTATTCCGAGTGCTTACTGAGTACTATCCACCCAAAAGATATTGTCTCAGTCACTTTCGCAATGTAAACAAAGAGATTATCTCACACTCCGGAGACAGAGAAATTTTCCATTGTCTCCCACGAACTTCGTTTTATGGAAGTATAGAAGCACGTGCCAATCAGCCTTGGAAATGTACTCACCTTGACGGGATGAGGATCCACACCATACGTGTCCAGTTGACAGGCCTTTCTCAAGAAACTGGTCTCCGTCTGCGCAGGTGTCTGTTCCTTCAATTGCGTTTGGTGAATTTCAGCGATCTTTTGTTCTATGTCAGAAGTTTGCTTCAGCAGCAGCTTAAATTCGGAAACGTAACCTTCAACGTGCTCTTCGGGGTCATAATCTCCCAACTCAGCTACAAAGAAAGAAAACTATTAAGCAACATTAACAACACGTCGATTATGCTTTATGGCATTTCGTTTTATAATATTTTACCATAAAAATTTTCAGACGTAATTAACAAACAACAAAATGTTACTTAGTGTAAAAATGTGCAGTTGATACATTCCATTAATGCAAATTCTGTCAGATAAATAAATAGAGATGGAATGTGTACATTAGTTTTAAGGAATCGGAATAGAATTTAAAATTGAGAATCGAGGGAAAAATGGAATCGAGAAATGTTGGAATCGGCAAATTAATAATTAAAATTAAAGAAATAATTAATGTTGGTAAGCAAAATAGACGGGTGGGTGGGCAAACCAACAACAAATGTGATGACTTTCGACCAGGTAAAAATGGCGACAAGCCGGGAATCGAACCCGGGACTCTCACTTTGATCACAGGGGTGTTAACCACTACACCACCAGTCCGCTTTCCACGATTGTACACAACTTACACACAGATCCAACTTCTGATGTACGGTTGAGAAAAGAGAACGGTTAAGAAAATAGTAGTTAACGTGGTCGTAATTTATTACCGATACAAAAACGGAAGAACAATATGCACAAACAAACAAAAAAATGTTTGCTCCCCTTCCGCTCACCTTGGATGATGAATGCAGCGAGTTGCGCCGCTTCCGTCGCCGTGCAGTACAGTCGCCCATGCAACAGATCACGTTTCAATTGGAGGTAGATTTGGTAGCGAGTGATTTCCTCTTTCAAGCGAAAAGGGTCAGGAGGATAGAACTTGACGCGGAAGCTGAACAAGATGGGATCCATGTCTGCAACATAAGGCAAAGCATTACACAGCAGGGCTTCTTGAAAGTATCTTTTTTCTGGTGCCTCCATTTTTTTCTTCCTAACTGCCCCCCCCTCTACTGCAAGGGGAAATATTTACAAGTTCTTTATGCTAAGAACAAACTAACCTCCCTTTTTTTAGCGACTCTGTAGAATCTCGAATATGATTCGTCATTAATTAAGGAATTGACCATTCATTGGTTTACATATGTTAAGAGATATCTTTCTTCCTGATATGACTTCTTAGTGCAATAAACGGTACAATCAGACAAAACGTGGAAATAAAGTTTCACTGTATATGATATATGAGTATAGTAAGTTTTGTTTACTTTTAAGTAACGTATAATACATTTGTTTCATATCAAGTAAACTATGACTATTTAACTTTACTAGCAAATAAAAACGTTTTTCTAACTGCACAATTAAGGGTTTCGTAACACAAATGCTCGCCCATCCTGCAAGAGTTATGTGCTGTATTGCACATTAAAAAACCCGTTCCACACATTGCACAAAAGGATCAGATCGATCAGTGCTCCCAGATACCCTAACACTGGACAAAACCAACGCCAATTGCCAGAACGAATTAATTGATGAGATTCAGCTAGTTAAATTTATGAAGAAAGCAATTACAACTCAGCAGGATCACGTAGGAGACAATAAGCTACTTTACTCGCGGAAGCCAACGAGGGACCACTCAAAGGATTAATTCCACTCAAAGAAGGAAAGCCAGAGAAAATCCCGGGTCGTGACGGGCTTGCACAGATAATACTCAGAACCGTGTCAAGTTGAGTTAGATCAGCCATAACCCTCTTCCATATCTCCGAAGACAAAACAATCTTGCGAAATGCGAAACAGTTTCCGATCATGTACAACCTATACACGAAGATCAACCATCTTGCAGAAGCATCCGTTTGAAATCTAGAGATCCTCCCGCCCTACAAATGCATGATCAGGACCCAGTATGGACAATCGAAGGGGTCTGAAGAGATATATGACAGACAGAACGACTTGTTTCAACTCGATCCAAAACAGAAACCTGCCAGCTTTGCACCAAAAGGAAACACTCTTATGGTGCCAGCTAAGCAGCCTTCCAAGTCTCCAGCCATCAGAAACATGAATGGGGGTGTACCCCAGCAGTGGCGTAACTATCCCTTCCGGGGAACCCGGGTTACGGTCACACCTGGGACCCCAAGCTAAAACGTTTTTGACAAGATTTTTTTGATTAATCAAAAAGGATGTTTTACAAATAAATTTATGTACTAGTTCTTTATATGAGCAACCACTTCGCATTCAAAATTTTTACGGTCACTTTAGAATCACGGTTAAAATCTGACGCGGTGTACTTCCGCTCGAACACATTAATGACTTCGTCCAAACTTCCCTTTCACGAGTTTGTGATTTTATTCTCCATCGACAAGATACTCCGTTCTGACAGTCTATCTTGGTCCATAGAACTTCGCAGATTTTTATTACTACTTTCAATTTCGAAATGAACGTTCTGCTGTTGGAACCGTCATGGGAATAGCAAAAAGAGTGTGGACATCAAGGAGAAAGAAATTAGCCAATTCCTTGGCACATTGCAACTTTGTAATATGATCCTTCAGGCAACATCGCAACGACAGTAACTGATTAAACAGTTGAACATCGTCATGATTTGTATTAACGAATTATACGCATTCTTTTGCAAGTTCCTGGTCTGAAAACTAATAAAGCCTGTGGCTGAATGATCACAAACGTATTCAGTTTCATTCAAGAAAATGTTTGTTCAATTCATTAGTCACGATAGTCTTTTTTCAGCCTTTAAGAAAACAAGAAACTGGACTTGAAGGTGCCCCTCGTGCCTGAGAACCCGAGGCAATCGCACTGGTCGAAAAGGCGGTAGTTACTCTTCTGGATAGGAGATCCTTCCTGCCCGTGTAGAAACTCAGATCAAACGATTCATCGTATCCTTTTGAATTGTCCCATAACAACATATGAAGGCTAACGGTTTCATTTCTATGAAATGAACAAAAAATATTTCAAATATCTGGAAGGACTAAATATTTTATTATAAAATCGACTGTGCATTTTTATGATTGTAATTACATTATGACGAACAAAACTAAATGCTCTCAATAGTATTTTTATATCGCACACATTTGAAATGTTATATCATGTGATTGATTAATCATGTCATATTATTAAAAATTATCTGGATGTGAATGTTTATCATTTGATGAGTGGTTTTATAATATGTGTTATTATTGAAATAATTTACAGGTAGAATATTATATTAGTGTTCCTCGTTCTTATTAGTATTGCGTGACTGCATATACCGGAAAACTGACATGATATATGTTACTGATGACTCTGTATAGAATTATGAAACCGCCATACAATAAATATATAAAATGAAGTAAGTTAAAAACGTTTTATTTTAAACAATAGGACGCTCTTGTCGTATTTGTATTTTAAAACATAATTAAATATTAATACATCAAATCCTCATCTATATGCGTCAGTTTAACTCACAATGGTGTAATTCAGAATAAAAGGAACTTAAAAACGAGAGAAAACTAAGGTGAATGTTAATATGATCGAGAACTATTCAAATCTACGGTATACATAGCGCGCCGGAGGTCCCGAGTTCGACTCCCTGGTCCCGCCTCCCATTTTCATTCAATATATCATTAATCTGTTACATTGCGGAATAGTTAACTGCGACTTAAGTGATTTATGTGTTACTGTACACTATTTGATGCATACTTATAAATCGTGAATTCGAGTTAAACTGTTTAGAAGAGGCCGTGCACTATTTTACCCGTCATTCGAGAACAAAAATTGACGCGTTTCTCGTAAAAGTCCTGTCTGTGCTTTTCAGCGCCAGATGAGGAAATATCGAACAGGCAATGTGATCTATACCGACAAGGAAAACATAATATAGAGTTAAATTCAATCTCGACGATTGGTCATGATATACAGGAGAAAAAAAACTCTTTGGTGTTATATCCGTCAGAGCGACTACGCGTAAGTACACCTTAAAAATGTTTCAAATGATAGTTTGAACAATTCCCTATCCAGTGGTGATAAAATTTTATCCCTTTACCGCGTAAAACTTTGAAGTACTTGACTTTTAAATTACTATGGGAATATATGAAGAAAGTTTTGCGGGCTTATGATTTTTTAATATCCTGACATAATTATCGGCTTCGCATAAAAGACCTAAAATACAGCGAATGAAAATAGCAACGCAACGTCGTTACGATTTTCATACCTCACGCCGTATTTAAAAGAATACTTCAACAAAAACTGTTCCTCCGGAAACGGCAGCTTCCGTCTCACGCGACTGAAGACAATACACTCCTCGTAAAAGAAAGAGTCAAACGAAAATCTTAATGTATAATTAAGTTTTTAATTCACAAGACAATTGCTCTTGTCCAGCAGTAATAACACATTACTGCGAATTATTAATTAATTAGTTGGAACGATGAATAGTAGTCCCACCCGTGGTGCAGGTGGTAGTGTTGTCGCTTCACACCAAATAACCCAGGTTCGATTCCCGATGGGGCCAGAAAATTTTTGTAGCTTTTCACATTAATGTCCCAGTTCATATAGCTGTGACTACTGAAAAGCAAAGCTTCCTTCCTCTATCCAGCTCCTCCTAGTACCAATAACTACTAACTACTTCTACTAGCCCCTCCACGTGGGCGAAGTTGTTGGTAAACCCAGCTAACCGGTCCACCTACTAACAATAACCTTCCACCCAATTCCTATCGCTCCACGTAGATAAGCTTCAATAGCACGCTACATTTCCCAATAACAAATACGACAATTGCGATGAATATTTCCGAGCGTCATGAATAGTTGACAAATTGACTTCATTCAACGCGGAAATAACACCTTATCTCGACAACATTTCGGACATAAAAATTTATTTACTTATTCTATCGTGTACCAGGGCTTGTTTTACAATACATTCCCTGCAATATGCAGGTCTACTCTTCATCACACAGCACATCAAACCAACACACTATTGATCACATGGATGAAAAAACATGTGGTCTTGATACCTGGTCAACAATGTGATGGTATTGACGTGCTGTGTGAGGAGAGCTTTTCATTAGTGATATCTTTGAGGCGAGGAAGCGTAAAAGAGGCCGCTCCCCACGCGAATAGTGGGAAAAGTTTTATAAAATTAATAATAATTATGACTCCCGACAAAATGAAGCCCCAAACACATTCAATGCATTCTTATCTTAATGAATCTTACTGCATTATTTTGTCAATCAGTGGCGTAACTATCCAAGTCGGGGCCGGGGAAAATGTAGCTCGTGGCCGTTGTTGAAGTGGTTTAATATAGTTAAATATATGATATATATTTAATGATTTTTTAAGTAAGCAATGCAAATCTTAATAACAATTTAGTTATTTTATTAAATAATATTTACATACCATATATTTTAAATGTGATAATTCTACAAAAAATCCAATGATAGATTTTATTTCATACGACGTACTTTAGAAAATGTTTGAACTAACTGATGTAATAAGCTATTTAAATCATTTGTTGCCACATATTCGATTGCCACTTAAACCGGTTAACTTGTCTCGAATTTTTCAAGAAATTTTTGACGAGTTTCAGCTTCGAAAATGACCGTTATGCAGTCGCAACTGCAACTGGCATAGTTAAAATATCATGGCAACTGTACACACATCCGAAAAACTGGCCGATAGCGTAAAATAATCAGGAAGTAAAAATTGAACCCATAAAAAGAGTTCGATGATTAATTGTGGCTAGATTACGTAAAATTGTTTTTTAATAACCTAATTCTCTTTTAATAATAATCATTTCTTCACACAGGTTAAAAACCATGAAGAAGGACCTCATAGCTTCCAAAAGTAAGGGACGCCATGAGACAGGGGCCCCCTAGCAATGTCCGGGTGTACAGGGTGCTAGTTACGCCACTGATGTCAATTAAATACTGTAATATTAAAACTGTTAATTATAAATTCCCTACTTACAATGATAATTAGAATCGGTGTTCCTATTTCGCAATTTACAATACACTTTCAGGTATACTTCAGAACTAAGAAATTTACTTTTCTGTTTTCGGACCGGTTCTAAAATCGGAATTTGTAAATCTAGTAGAAACATAACCGGACAGGTCCTGACAAAGCATAGCTACTTCTTGAGTCTGCAGAGGGGTGATATCCCCAGTACAATGGTGTTGGAAATTCTTTTTCTGAGATGAGAGTGAATAAAATGTTTACGAGTATTTGGAGACTTTTGAATTAACGAGATGCGTTTCAGCAAATTCCACATAATCTAACTACACAAATTGTGACTGTGAAACATTAAATTTTAATTGTGAAGTACGTCCCAGGTTTTCTTTCTATAGGACAAACATATTTTCGCTTAAGTGTTTGAGTAAAGAAAGACCTAGGAACTGACTGTCTTCCTAGCAGTGCCATTCTGATAAAACCTGCGTCAGGGGATCAAGATACCAACTTTATCAAACGCAAATATAGATATACTCGACATACAAACTACGGAGAACAGTTTCTTAATGTCACAGTACCCATTTAGAGCACGTGTATCGACCAGAAGCAGACACTATGTTTCTTGGCAGTCCACAAAATGCGTAACGCAATAATTACATACCCCCTTTTTATATCGCGCCTCTTACCTCCAATAATTACGTGATGCTACCCGTCATGCACTCCCCCCCCCTATTGTGAAAAGATTTTGTTGCTTTTCCGCAAAATCTGGGAATAAACTTTAAGGTTAAAAGGCGCCCTATAAAATACATTCGTTGAAGCCTAACGTTAGGCAACAACATTTTAGCCCAGTGAAACGATATTACAAACCCCCCTCCCCACCAGCGTGAGTAGCGAAATTTCCGTTCGAGTACGAAAAAGGAATGAGAATCCGTTTAATCACCGACAGCAGGACGGAATTATAAAAACCAGGTATAATGTTTCCGGTATCAGGAACCCCAATATAGAAAAGAATTTGTCACTACTACCATTACTACTCGATACTGAGAGTAGTACATGAGAAAATAAAATTGTAATTTTAACATAAATAATACACTATGTTTTT
>NNCF01130575.1:64873-75476 GCA_002313205.1 Laupala kohalensis | reverse complement strand
TATATATATATATACAAAAAAATGAAACCAAATTCATCTACCACAGTCTCGATTTATTGTTGGTTGTTTCTCTTAAATAAAGGATGGTTCGGATATTTCTCAGGCAGTGGAATACAGTTTGCTCAATTTGATTTGAAGAAATTTTACTGACGACGAAATCTCAGCATTCATTTACTCCATTCTTTACAGATGTTGGGACCACCACAGTCACTTTGAGTAATATAAAGAAATTTCATAATTAAATGTAATATTCAAAGTTTACCATCAATTTTCAACTCTGTATGATGTGGCTTTTTTTAAAGAAATTAAGTAACGTTCATATGTTGATGTGTTAATTAAAGAAAGGCTGGACAGAACACCTTTACTCAAAAATAACCCACTCACCACAGATTCATTTTTGAGGTTTACAGAAAAATAGATCGTTCATAAATACTGTTTACAAGCAACCACTATATGCTCAAAGTCACGATACTTCGCCTAAAATTATTCAATATGGCTGTCTTAAACAAATTGCCAACCTCTACGAAACATCCTTGCTACTCATTAACGTACAGGCAGTGGTCATTCTCATCAGCTAATAATGTGAGGTTAAAGATACCCGCTACATCTTGCTAGAAAATTTTCAGGAAAAGCGTGGTCACAAAGAATTTAAGTAATATCCAAAGATATATTAATAGTATTATAAATATTAATAGTATTAATATCCAAATAATTATTAATAGTACAAAAGCGACTATTTACCGTAAAGAAATACAAGTTAATAATACAACAAACAACGTCACAAGATAATATTCGTTCCACACGCTCGATGAAGAAAGTACAGAACAGCGCCACAACAGCAAGTGAATTGAAGTCCGAGGTTGGAAATGGTTGAAGTTCGAATGTCTTGCCAACAGAACGCGAGGTACCCATATCATTATTCTCATGGACGATGGCGAAGTATAAGCGTTGGCTACATTGAGCACAGGTTCCATACCAGTATCAAGTCAGTTAGATTGACAATAAATAAATAACATAAATAATTTGTCAAGAGATCTGTTACAAACTGCGTATGACCACGTTGAGGACAATAAAGCAATTTACTGCGACTAATATACAATAAACTAATGAACACAGTGCGTTTCCTTTCATGATTTTTTCCTTCTGAAGTTGAATTTCTCGAAGCAAAGTAAGATGGCTTTGACTGTAGCACCTTCTACGAAGAAATTATTTTGAAAACACCCATGCCGTACCAAGGACTCGAACCCAACATCTCTAGAGTCACAACAGAGCTCATGCAACGAAGCCCTCTACTTTTCCTTATTACGTTTCAACTAACAATTCCCCTAAATTCGCCACAGAATGCACTACTGAAATATGATTACACTAAGAAGACCAGAAGACAAATAGTAATGACCAATCACAAGAGACCCGGACCGGAAGAAAGAATCGATTTAGAACTGGAATTTTCCTTTGATATCAAAATAATCTACAACCTGTGAAACACGAACCGGAAAATTGTTTAAAAATATAGATCCCAATAAATCACACATCTCAGTTCAATCAAATACTATTACTAATATAAATAAATACTAAATGAAATTAATTTTATCGAAATTGAATCGGGACAGTCTTATTATGCCGAAAACATATGTTTGAAAGTTTCGTTTCATTGTTTAAAAAAGTTTTTAAATTTTAAGACTTTCCCACACATGAAATTGAATGGATTTTCAAGCTGATGTCAGGTCACTTTCTATTGATATTTTATAATTATTCCACATGAACAGTAATATATGAATGATTTAATATCTACGAATTTCCAAACAACATTCTAATAATGCGCATTTCAGGAATGGAACCTAAAGGAACCTACCATTTTGGTTCTGAGACTGATAGAAGTATAGGATTTGAAAATTTCATCTGTATTAGCAACAGATACAAACTCATAGGAAGAAACAAAGTACATAGTAACCAACACACAAGGGTACAAATACCCTGGATGCAACTCTAGCTACTATCTAAGAGACACTGTGAACCATGCTAAGAAACCCAACACATAGTGAATATTAAGGTTAGCTACAATGAGTGAATGCTAAACTATTTCAAATACAACCAGAAAATTCTGTTAGAAAAGGAGACGAATTGGTAAAGTATAGTAAGGGACCAGTGATTCTCAAACTTGCTCTTAGCGGATACAACTAGTTTTACGGACGACAGTAAGAGGCGAAATTTCATGAAGTTATCAAAATCAAAGTTATTGGGACTGCCCCAAAGTCTTCAAAACAAAATTTCGACACAGATATTCCCTGTACTGAAGAGTTTTAAAATTCATAAAATACCAATCCAGAGAAAAGAATCTTGAATGCTTCTAGAATCTGATTTCCCATCTCCGAGATTTTCAAGATTTCCAGTACGTAATTGTATATAATATTTTGTATTTCTTAAGTTCAAACTAAGAACACAAAGTCGGGCACCTGTGCTTTGCGGGCCACAGTTTGAGAAACGCAGAAGACAGACAGACATACGTATAATTTCGGGAGTGAAAGTCAGGCTGTGGCAGGAAATGAAATGCCTCTCTATGAAACTTACAATTCCGTTGGCTAGAGCCTGGAGGACAGGGAAATACACAGCTTAGACGAAGCCGTAGAATTATAACGTCTTCTACACAATTTTTCTATTAGTTATTTACCCGTGTATTAATATGAAGATTTCTTTGGAATTTAATTTGAAGTAGGGAACGAAAATTATAACACCCATCAGGCACCATAAAAATAATAATTAGTTTGACACTTCAATACATAAATTAAAAAATCGGTCATCATAACCGATTTAAACAACAATTTTATACAGCAATTTCGCAAGTCAAATTATTATAAAGTAGATCACCGAAGTGCCACGAAGAGTCTCAAGATAAGATGCGAAATATATTCTATACTTCGTTTAAAAGTCGTTCTATGGTATTAAGCGATGCAATTCGTTGTAGAAACACATGGATTTATTTCAGCAGAAGCAAAACTTTGTCGTCCGATGCAAATGGCTCGGTGTTGGTTATAAATAATTAATTAGTAACTGACACCAGATCGATTGTTTACAAAATTGAATTTAAGGAGAATTAACTGAAATAGGAAGTGTTATCGTGGATACGTCAGTGGTCTACAAATCAGTGGTCTCTTAAGTATAGGGCACGCGTACCCCAGATAATCAATCAATTTTTCATTCAAATAATTATATCTGTCTTGTCTGCACTGACTAAACCAAATACAGAAATAAAGTGGAGTTTTCACTAGATCTCCGAATTGTTTTGAGGGTATCAACCCACATGTCTCCTATATACAATCACATTATTTATATCAAATTCTAATTCAAATTATACAATTGTCATTTAATTTAAATTTATGTACATTATATTAAATGACATAAATTTATTTTTATCATAATTTTATTTTTGACAACACACATCTCTTATATTACTGAAAATTATTTCCATTTAGGGGGTTCGCGATCAAAAAACATTGGAGATCACTGCTCGAAATTATATGATAAACGCGTCTTTCTCCTCGACATAAAACTAACGAAGACGGGAAGACGAGAAAACTTTCTCGCTTGAAGTTCTAAAAAAAAAAATGTTAGGAAACTATTGCCTCAATTTCAAATTATTTGGAGCCCAGGAAAACACGAATATTTTTCGCCTGACGGTAAAATTGCTCACCGAATCTTATTTTGAGTTAGAACGGACACTCATAATCTTACTCACCCGGAAAAAGAAATGCTGCCAAACTATAAAAATACTACAAAATAGTAAAATCCGAAAAGATAAAAAAGAGACATAAGTAATGAAAAGTGATCTGTAAATCTCAACTCATGCGAGTTTATGTGCACATTTCAAGCCATTTTGATTGCCAGATCCCGTTAAGGATTACAATCAAGGAACGGAAATAATCATTTTTCATACATAAACAAAAATACTCAATTTTACAATTGAATAATTAACATTTCGACCTCTTTACTGGTCATCATCAGATATACGATTTGAAAACTTCAATTACCAGTTAACTCCGCGTGATTATACAAATTCATGAATCTGCACATGTATATTGATACGGAGTCAATGGCCAACGAAGTTTTTTAATTTGTTTTTAAATCAAAATGACCAGAGTTCGAAACGTTGTAATGTGAACTCTTCAATTGTGAAATCTAGTGTCAGTTGAAAAGTGGTCGAATTATTATTCAATAATTATCTAAACAGACGGATAACAAAAAATACTTATACAAGATGGCTTTAGAACACCAAAGGATAAAATGTATTAGTGAGGTATAGTTCCATTCCATTAGGGGAAGTAATAACTACAAAAGAAAAAACATGCGAAACACACAAACCTTTAACTTGTTTCAGGACAGTTTTCGCCGGATCCAGCCAATGCTGAAAAATAACCATACGCACCAATGAGCACAACACAAAGTCACCGAACACACAAACACACATTCTCGCCCAGGCATGCTTCTTCAGAAATGGACACATAATTAGAAACACATAATTGACTAAAAACGTTTGTGTGGTATGTTCACTACAAAACATAAGAGGTCTCTTACGTTGGAAACAGATATAAATGTCTAGAACTCTTAAAATAGTTGGGTCAATAGAGATAATGACATGTCCACTGTTCCTCCCATTTGGAATTGCTTCAGTTGCTTTTTCGCTGAGAAAACACTTCAGGGTGCGTTTTATAGTTTTTTTTCGTAATGTACTTTCTTATTTTAGAAAATCGCTTCTTCACTTTCCTGACTACATCGAGAATTATCGAAGTTGATAGCGTTCTTTCACTAGCTTATAACTAGTTACACAATTTATATTTCATGTGCTAGGAAGAATATTTACATGAATCACAGTTTGTGATCCCGAAAATGTGCTCTAAAGGTATTGTTCGTGGTATTGTTTGGCCTGTTTTTTTGTTTGTTTACTACTAACTAATTACTTTATGTGGACTGCGTTTTAAATACGTCTTACAGTAGCTCTCCATTTTACTCGCTTAAAAAACACACTTTCAAAAATAAAAATATGTCGCTTGCTGAAATTTTCATAATTTAATTTTGGATTTTAAGTTTAATATTTCTTAACCTGTTCGTAACGATAAATAAGAACAATAAATATACAGCAACATAAAACAAAAATAATCGTTGAACAAAAGATGGGATTGGCAGCTGGAACACAAAATGAAATTCTTCAACTGAAAGTAGAGAAACATAGAATCGAAAGAAGGATAATATAACAATGTAACACACTACTATGTAAGAAAAAATAAAATTTCATTAATTATGAATACTGACCTACATAAATTAAACAAAGATTAACAATTGGCGTAGAAAATAAAGCAAAGGCTATTAAACGGCAATATCCGGACTAAATAAGCCAATCTTTAACATCTGTACGGAATAATTCAATAAATTCTGTTGTTGCATGTGTATTACAATGGAGACGAGCATTAAGAAAGAGAGGATTTTACGAAATTTCAATTTTAAAGGATGTAATTTTTTTTCGCTCAGTTCAAATAACCAATCGGAATATTTATTTGATTTTCGGTCCTATGTATTCTTCATTTCAATAATTAGGAATGTACGAGTAATCCTATGTTGTTTTAAATTATGTACACTAAGAGAGTGAGAAAAGGGTAAGACGTGTTTGGTATAGGTCTAGATGGTGTCACAATTAAAACGCGTTTTCACTACAATTACACATTTCAAAATCCAGACAAATCAAATATATCTGCTTCTTTCTTTCATCTGTCGGCTCACTATGTAGATACAAAAAATACCGGGCTTCTGGGTTTCAGAAGTAAGACATTTCAATGATTTCAAAAAGCGGAAAAGGAATTTAAGTTAGCAATATTAGGATGCCAACGGCGAGAATTTCAAAGCTGAGGCATATTTTTTTATATTCTAAATCAATAAAAAACATGTCGTAGCATGCTTTAGATGTATTAATCTTTTTACTCTTCAAAGGACAGAGAAAGTATAAATTACTCATGGAAGAAATTTCACATACTTTTTAATTTCACCCATATTCTGATACGTTTTCTTAAAAATTGTATTCAATAAGGAGGAGACTTATTCTGAACATTTATACTTTTCTTTAATTTTTTCAGACAAGCGAAAATAATAGTCTTTGCTGTCTGAAAAACATTTAATCAGTCATGTTTTTTGAACATAATAGAGAAGATTTGGGGAGATTATAGATTTACATATTAATCTGAGATTACGTTTTGTCTTCCAGATTAAGATAATTTGTGGTAATTTTCTACATCGATGAGAATTACACTGTACAATGACACTATACAATACATTTTTCTGAGTAAGTTCTTTTAAATTTCGGTAACGCAGTCACTTAACAAAAAATGGTTGAATTTATCTTATTGCTCAAGAGTCCATCAAGAAGGAAATCGAAAACTATAAATCACGTATTTCTAATCCTGGGGCGGGTCCAGGATTTGATTTTGGGAGGGGTCCGTGAAAAGAGATTTTTCCTATCATTCATAAATCGTACAATATTATTACATCTTTTTAAAGAAAACAAATAAAACATTCCCATTATTCTCATAACAAATCATTTAGTTTTTATATATGATTTACATTTTTCCGATTATCTTTCTAGTTTAAATTTTATTGAGGCAATTTTCCATTAGATAAGTGACTCGGAATCTCGCTGGAGTGCGAGTACACCGCAAAGTAAATCATAGAGTTTGTCCTATGAATTCGTCTTTTTACTCAATTTTATTATTTGTTGCTTTGAATGGATGTACTGAAAATTTTTCGAAATAAAAAAACTTTCTTTTCGTTTCTATCTCGAATTTTTTGGGAGGGGCACGTGACCCCCGCGCCAACCCCTTGGATCCGCCACTATTCTCATCTATAGATGGATAACGGATAACTCTAAATTTCATGAACGACATCATCATGAAGGAGAAACAAATGAATATGCTAAGAACATGTTACTCAGATTCAGGAATACGAGACGATTTCAATCTCAAGTTTGTGTATACGAATGTAGCACACTCATGGGTGCACCAGATTGTTTTCCTGTTTCTTCTGGGGTGTGGTCAACTACATCCAGGTTTTGAAAACTCTCTCCCGCAGGGCAAGCGGAAGCTCTTCCCACGTAATAGTGCTGGTTTTGTAGAAAATTTACTATACTTTAAATTTGTTTCTTACAAATGATGTTGTAGGAGACGTCGTTTAAAAATTATTTCGTTTAAATAATTGAAGTAAGTTGACAACTTTCACAATTTTTTGAAAACATACATGTACAAAAAAAAAAACATGTATATATCAAAACTACACGACCTTTTGCGAGCTAAAATGTCTATTTTTACTCGACTAACTCTAATATCAGTGAACATAAACGTAGCGAAGGCGAACATTTAAAATATAGGGTTTTAGTGTTTCTCGTGTACTATTTATCACATCTAAAGAAATGTCAAATGTTACTGCTGTACGTACACACTGCGATTTGCAAATTCATATTTCGGAACTTCAAAATGCTGCACAAATGTGTACTTTGCGAGGGCAGATGTTGACGCGTACGAGGAAGTTGAGATGAGCGGGAAATTAGGCTTCATGGTTGGCTTCAACATTAGTCGCTAATTAATGAACGTTAGTTCATTGGAAACAGTGTTTAATATACTATTCGTAAACCTTGTATGCGATTCATGGTTCGTATTTATTTTTACTATACATGTTATTAAACAATTGTTGGGGTCTTAAGATATTAATGCATCATATTTCACGTACCATAATCATTTTCTAAGCTCTCGTTTGCCACGGAGATAGTCCCTGTTCCATTCCCGGAGGGGCCAGGAAATTTGTAGCTGTTTCACTCCAATGTCTCGGTTCATAGACCAGTTGGTGGTAAAGTGAGCCCTCTGCGTCTTACCACCACAGTAGCAATAATTGGATACGGCAATCTAGACTATATCTTGACGCTATTACCCAAAATGTTTCACGGTGTGTCTAGAGATTAAACCCACGTAGAATTGGACCTCACTAGCGTTCGTAATCGTGGTCCATGGTTGGCCGAAACGAATGCATACTATCATTTTATAAACATACGTTTCCGCGGCCGGAGTCAATATACTCGTATACTAGCAATCTGATACACTTGGTATTACAGTACTATCTCGATAGTCTGACATTTGATACATCAACACATTTGGAAATCCGACAATTTGACTCAGGAAGACTTGGATTAAAACCAAACCCAATTGTTTAATTTAATAATGGTTTGTTATTTTGATTTTTATTAGTTTATGTACTTTTTCCACTCAGACATCACTATTTGCATATCACATTGGTCATTCTCATTGAGTTTCTTCGTGATCTAATTGAACTTGTGAGTGATTTAATCTTCTTCGTAACCCACTTACAATGTGTTTAGCTTAATTTACTCTCACCCAGTAGCTTTCTTAGCACTGTTTCAATGGTACCATCAGTAATCCATAATAATACATAATCCGATAACTGTCGGATTATGAAGAGTCTATTTCAGTCTTCATTCGCGTAAGTTTAGTTGGTATGTAATATAAAGTACATCCTACCCTCTGACGTGTGACATCCACATATCGAAGGCCGAAGTAATCTTTTTCTGCCAGGTTCAGTTGTTGACAGACCTGTTCCAGGAGGTATCTGCCTTTGTGATGGCACTGTGAACAAAAAATGTACATAATGAGATCGTAGGCTTCAGCGTCCGGAGTTGGACCAGTCTTGGCTAACCGGGAGTCGCCGCGTCGTGGTATGAAGAACCATTGTTTAGGTCATCTTGCTGTGGTCTTCTTCAGGGCACTAGTTAATATCATGAAGAAGGTCGAAACATGGGTTCTTAATACAACGACGCGGCGACTCACGGATAGCCAAGACGAAAAATAATATATTATTTCATCCAATATTTATTCCAAGCAAAACGTCTGCGGTGACACAGTAAAAATTAGTCACCTTAAGTACACTAATATAAATTTCGTATTTACTTTATTAAAAGAAGGCGATAGGACGTGATGCTCAATCTATAGCCTCTGCTAACTACAACCTCGCTTACCCTTAACATTGAGGAGACTATAGCAACATGGAAAGGGGGGGGGGAGTGTAATCTCGAAATCTGGCGAAGATAATGGAATTGGGAGTGTGTGACGTTTACCAACGGAGATATCTTTCTCCATTCCGGTTTGGTCCGAGAATCAGATTCTCAAATTAAAAGGGTAAGCATCCTTAAAAATAAGAGTAATCAAAATTGGAACCCTATTAGTGAGAATCCTTGCAGTTACACCATCGTAGTCGTAAGAAAATAACGTTGAAAGATTTCAATCATTCAATACTTCGAAAGTGACGAAAAGTTCGTTTTTTTTCGAGAAATCGTTGGATGACGTCCATGGGAGTAAATGTCCAAGAAGCGACGACAAGGAGAAGATAGGTAATTTCAATGCACGAGAATGAAATAGAAATGTGAATATTGAGCAAATTATGGGTAGGAAATGAATGCAAATGAAGAAAATTTTATCGAGCAGTGGTCAACAAAGCTTTGTTATATAAGGCACACTATTTTTTCAAAAAGATAAGTCATGGATCGCAAATGAAAAACTAGTGAAAGGGAGTGATATGAACGTAAACCCTTCAAACCGATACTTATATGTAAGTCTGGCGACAAATATTTTTCTTTGCTCCGGTTAGTTTTCCCAATAAGGCCACAGTCCAAGTTTTACTTGTTTGAAAAAATGACCAAATATGCTGATTCCAATAGATATCATATGATGTGTGAGATTTCTGCCACTAAACCCACCTGTGATGTATACAAGAAGTTGCACGGTATCATTAATATCATAGCAATGACAAAGAATCATCGTAGTGACAGCTTTTGTGGACGAACTGCTGTTGCCTTATGTGTGATTTTCTCACAATCCTTCAATGAAACAAAGAATACCGATAAAAACAAACTCAGTATCAGAAAAACCGCATCTTACACAAAGATTCAAGAAGATCTAGGTCTGAAAACATCCATCACATTTAATTTTCATATTCCAATTTGCTTAGCAGGCTAATGTTACTCAGTATTTAATTGCATTCTAGCTGATTACCCACGACTACAATCGTGTCAAGTGAAAATAATCCTTTTTAAATCAACAAATAATCCTTTAGAAATATATAGAAAATGTTTTTTGTATTCCCAAGGCAGATCATAAAATAAATCTGAATGCTTAAAAGATCCCTAATTGGGTAACATAAAATTAAGCATATCTTCCCGATATTTAAAGTGATCTACGCATTACTAAAAATATTATTACTATTACTAAACCTAAAAACTTAAATTCATATACATACACATTTGTGCATGTAAATAAACAAAGGATTTATGATAATGGAACAATAAGATAAATCCTTGTAAGCAATAAATTGTCCACTCCTTCAAACAAATAAAAAGTCCTTCAATACTTCAAACAATCACGCGAATAAAAAAATAAAAGTAATTCACCCAAGAAAAAAAACCCTCTGGGAATGAACTATGATTGTAATGAGCAAAACGTGAAGCAAAGAGCATTAACATTCAAAGATGCTGGTCAACAGTAAGTTGCGACAATACTATGTGAAA
>NNCF01130575.1:38313-56065 GCA_002313205.1 Laupala kohalensis | reverse complement strand
ATGTAATTTCGTTGTATACAGAAATTGATGTATTTTCGTATCTGCAGTGCGTTTGCAGTGTTGCTCTTATGTATTTTATTATTACCATATATTTCATTTACTGTATCGTTGAAACCGTTTTTGAGAAACATTCGAAAGAGTACTTTGACCCTCATGTGATGTACCCTTTGTTTCGAAGTAAAAAATATTGGAGCACGTGCATCGACAAGTAAATTCTACCGTAAATACGAAATGCGAATTAAATTGATCCATCCATTTACTCAGAATCGCTGCGCACAGACAGACGGACGTTATGCCAAAACCACTTTTTCAGATTCAGGGATCGCCAAAACGGATATTTCCGTCGAAATTTCGCTTTCGATTTTTTTTCTCGATATTCTACGTATATGGGAAGGTAACAAGCTTTTATTTACGCCATGTACGAAAACCAATATATTAAGTTTTTGGTTTGTATTAAGGTAATGCAATGCCATGTGCTAATACCTCCATACATATTTCACGTTAGATCCTAATAAAAGTAAACGTAACTTTCTACCTTTATCGCTGAAAATGATGTAATATTTTATATTGAATCATTTGTTTTCAGAAATCTTGTGATCGGATGGGAAATCCAAATTCAAGGGAAGAGAAGGATTTCTCCAAACCTTTGGATGTAATATCTCAGTCCGGAGCTTTGGAGCAATACTTTCTTTAAACCTGGTTTACACGTGTAGAGTCTATCGCGGCAAGTACTTGGTGGAGTACAGTTACTATGCTCGTGTAAGCACTGAGTACAGTCGAGTAGCAAGTAGAGTGGAAAGTAGCCAGTAGAGTAACTAGTGACGTGTCGGAAACCAGCTCTACTTCACGACTCACATCCCCGTCAAAATTCTCACTCGCTTATGAACTCTACCAGTGTAAACATGATCATCTACTCTTTAGTAGAGTACAGTACGAAGTGTAGCCTTTGCAGTAGGTGCCGTGTCTATTCTGTTTAATTAAGTAATTCTGCTTAATAGTTAAAGAAAATTAAAGTGACAGAAACATGCAAAAATTAATTCTTTCAATTTCTGAAACCACTTACACACTACATGTAAGTGTAATTCACCTTTTCCTTAAAGCATTTATCATTTTTTGTATCATACACAATATGCGTGTATATGTTCTCATTTTGTATAGTGTACGAAGAAGAAGTCGAATGTTCCTCTTTAACTGATCTTCCTCGACCGAAGTTTTCGAAAATTCCACACAAAACTATAAATTACGATAAAAGTATCAATCTTTTATTACGATGTGAAGACTCGTTTTTTCTCGCGTATTTATTTATTTAGCATAAGGCTGCATACATAATAAAACAAAATAGATAAACTTGTATGAAATACACAAAACACGCGTAAAAATATAGTGAACGTATGATGGCATATTATAATTGATTGTCTAAATCTTTTAGCCATCCCACAGCCTCCGTCGTATTACTAACGAAGTCATTCATACTGCCCGCAAAACTTCTGAGACGACATTCAAGAGATGATGTCGATCATAGTATGTTTCACCTCACCACAATCACACAGCGGAGTCTCATGCATGCCCCACCTATGGAGAGAGTCGCTGCACCTACCGCTGAGCGTTCGCACTCGATTCAATGCAACCCAGATGCTTCGAGGAAGATGGGAGCTTTCCGTCAAAGTTCCCATGCTCACGAGTGAGTGGTACTCAGAGGGCGCGTGCCGCCTCCATTCCTCCGCAGGATTCTCAGTGACGTATCTCGCTAGTCCTTTATGGGTGGTGAGGTCCGCATGTATAGGCAAGTCCTGACAGACATAGTTCTTAGAAGGGCTCTTTGGCGGCGCACGTTTGGAGGTTCTATGTTGCTGAGAGCGGGGCCAGAATAACGGGGTAGGTTTGATGCAGTTTCTCGTCTCATGTAGACGAATAAAACAATATTTTAATCACACTTCTACGACAATCCGTTAATGAAATAGCAGTTAACCAAAGAAATAATAAAAAGAAGAAATTTAGTATCAAAAAAAGCATTTACAAACTGCGTATGACCACGCGGAGGAATAAGTTAATTTACCCTGGAAGCAAGTAAGAGGCCATCTCATCAATTCCGATCAACGGCCCTAAGACTCAGGCGGATTTCACGTTAACTCATTATTTTAACGAAGATCGAATAAAGTAGGGCACTTCTTCGTTTTGTCGTACTAGCATCTCTATAATGGGACGGCGCATAAATGATGTTCAAATTTTGTTTCATTTGTGTACTTTAGACGAGAAAAATGAGACGTCACGAAGTAATACCAGATGAGTTAATTTTATCGCAATGTGAATATAAGGAAATGAATTTTTCATAAGAGGAGTCGTACGAGATCGATTACAGCTAACATCCGGCTCAGCTCCGAACAAATAGAAAGTATCCTGTTGAGTGGTAGTGTTTCTATCTCTGGCGAAAACTGTATATGAGTACATTTATTTGTGCTATTTTTCTGAGTTATTGTAAAGAGGATACGCAAAAAATGTTTCTCTTGGTTTTATCGTGTCTAGGAAATTCATGTATATGTGTTTCTTTTTCAGGTTCCGGTTGACGTACCGTTTGATCTTACGAGAGAAAGAACTCCATTTCAATATAGGCGTCTACAATCCGAGCAAAGACCTCACCTTTAGCTTCAATTTGCTCCTTCATACGTACTTTAAGGTTCCCGATGTGCGACGATGTCAAATCACTGGGCTCCACGGGTGCACGTTCATCGATAAGGTAAGACAGCTCTTTTTGCAACTCTTTGAGATATTACGGAGTTTCTGCATTGCGTACCTGCGAGCTATCGTATACGCTACCCACATGCAAGTTGCTTCTGCGCATGATCAGAAGTTAGTGGTACACTAACGCTCCTAGCGTAGTACGTTACAACACCTCCGTTTGCGTATGATCTTAGTCATGCGCTAGTGAGAGGTTATGGCGGATACTGGTGTGGATTTGAGGTTATGTTGATATCTAAGAGGGTGTACGAGAAATTTGTTGGTTGTGTGTGCCTTATGAGCAAGTGCTAGTGTACTCACAGTACGCGGTATCATCAACGTAATGTATACGCTAGGAAGCATGTACGTTATACAAAAACTCTGTATTAATCCGCATTGACTGACGTCAATTCATTTGCCAACTATTGACTGACGTCAATTTTCCAACTATTCATTTAACTTGGAAATATTCACCAAAAGAGCTCTAATTAATGTGGACTTGATTTTTTATATCGTTGGACGAGGGCAATTATTTTGTGAATTTAAAACATTATAATAAATTAAGATTATTGTTTGACCCTGTCGACAATTCCATTATCTTCAGTCAGATGATAGGCTGATATTTCCGGTAGAACGGTAATTTTTGCAGTTTTTGTTGAATTATTCTTTTCAATACCATATAAGGTATTAAAAGCTTAACGCATTTGCTTTCATATATTCGTTTAATATGTGTCAAGTTACAAAAAAAACAGCACGCGCTAGTTTCTCCGTTAAGCCCTTACGAATTTAAAGTCAATCAACGTTTTGCGATGTATGGGTATAAAAATTCATCGGTACCGGGTAGAGAATAGTTAGAACTATCATTTGAAACAAATTTGCGGGATACTTTAATCAAATCGCTTTAAAGGATATATCGCTTGGGATGTGTGGCTTCAGGTCCGCAGTAGCCCTTAGAAAAACACGTGCGTAGCTACTCGTACAGCGTCATTATCTCTCTAATTGGACGCTTCGCAGACCAGACGATTGAGTAATTTCTTAGATATTTTGATTTCTACAGAGATAGAATGATCTACAGCAACTGTTCGACGGCACCTTAACATGTTCAAAACACAGGGGAAAAGGCAGGCATGCTTACACAAGCTTGCTAGGGACTTAGTTTTCCGAGTGAACAACTATTTTAAGTGAGGATCGTTAACAGTCTAGTGACCTGAACGTTGCCAAAGTGCAGGAGCTGACTGCCGAGATGCCGTGAGAACCGTTACTAGAGATACGATATTTGACATCTATGCAAAAGTATACTCAAATTCACGATACTATGCCCAAAATTATTCAATATGGCTGCCTTAAACAAATCACCAACCTCTACGAAACAAATCCTTGCAACTCCGCGTGCAGGCAGCGGTCCACAATGTCTTTCTCATCAGCTGATAGTATCAGGTTAAAGCGTCCCGGTACATCTTGCTAGAAAAAATTTCACGAAGAGCGTGGTCAAAAAAGTATTTAAGTAATATCCAAATAAATATTAATAGTAGTCACAAAAGCGAGTATTGACTTTAAAGAAATACAAGTTATAAAACAACAAAGAAAGACAAGATAATATTCGTTCCACACGCTCGATGCAAAAAGTACAGAACAGCGCCACAAGAGCAAGTGAATTGAATTGTTGTGCGAGGTTGGCAATGGATTCAAGCTCGAATGCTTTGCCACCAGAACGCGAGGTACTCTTATCATTATTCTTATGGATGATGGCGAAGTAAAAGCGTTGAGTACCTGTTCTATACCAGCATCAAGCCAGTTAGAGTGACTAATAAATAAATAAATATAGAAATAATTTATTGTCAAGAGAGCTGTTACAAACTGCGTATGATCACGTTGAGGACAATAAAATAATTTACTGTGACTAATATACAATAAACTAATAAACAGTTTCCGTTCATTACTTTTTTTTCTGTTGAAGTTCTTCAGGCAATGTAAGATGACTTTGAGTTTATATATTGTCTTTTATTTCTTATCTTCGTCTGCATATGCCATTGACGGTGGCGGCAACTAGCGATCCAAATCAGTCGAGAAGTCAAATTACCGAGAAGTATTGCTTTTATTAATTTATTCTAATTGTTCCTTAAATTGTTTTTCATGGAAACTTAAACGAGCAAATAAAAAATATTGCCCTTAATTATGACCCTTTGTGAATGAAGCCTGTGGACTGGCGATCTTCTAATGCAGCCCTGTTCGGAAATATTTGAAAGTACTGTATACTTTCTGGACTTCATATTTGTTACTTGTATGCTCAGTCATGATTCATCTATTATTATTTTACATTTTCCATTTATTATATACACTCGCGCCGCCTTTAAATCCGCTCCTTTAAATCAGACAACTTAAAAGACTTGGCATGTTCATCTGCTGGAATAATATTGTCTAGAATTCCTTTCAGACATTCTACAAAAATCTATTCTGAACGTATTACGTAGATGCTTACGTTTACTTGACATATCTTTCAATAGCACGCTGCATTTCTCATTTACAAATACTACAGTGTGTAATGCGTGTATATCTTTCCGCATCGAATGGTATTAGATTGTCTCACTATTGGGACAATGAGAAGTTTCAGAGATCTTTCGACTATGAGAGAAGTTTCGTAATCAGCAAGACAATTGTCGCTTTATTGACTCCTTTGAATTGAATCGAAGAAATTTTCGAAGTTTCTTGATGAATAAATGAAATCATGTCAGAATTGCCTCGTATTAAGGAAGTTCGCGAGTATGTCTTTCGAGGGGGCTACGGGTGGAGGTTCCTCAACACCCTGGTCATTGTACTCGATCACCGCATGTTCTCATTAAGCGGATGACAAAGGTGATGTGTGAATGTGACAAGGGGTAAATGACGATGAGTGAATGTTGTGGTGGAATGAAAGGTAGGGGAAACGGGAGTGCCCCGAGAAAATCTGCCCTCGAACCCTATTAGTCCACCACTGCAGATCGTACTTGGATCAACCATGATTTGATCCAGTGTCAGCAGAGGTAGAAGGCGAGTGAGCTATGCACTACGCCACGGCTCACTCGAAAGTTATGTGATTAGAGTGCTTCATGTTTTCGAATGAGAATAGTGACAACGCCAGCACCCGTAGCGGATCCGTTGCACATATCCACTAAAACAGCTGTTGCCAACCGCGGACCACTGGTTTTCTGCGAGAAAATTTCGGTGGTCCACAGAGAAATCGAGACATAAATAGCAATTCCTCTTCTGTTTAAGAAACTAGTTTGTTGTGGCATTGAGTTATGTTTCTTCAAATCGTATTTGAATAATAGGTAACGAATAGTAAAAATATAATATTTCCCCGCTGTATTTGATGTGCAATAAGTTGTTCAACGGGGTTCACACCTTGGAGAGGCACACATAAGTATCTCATAATTTACTTGTTGCATCAATTAAATAAATATGTTTGTTCAATAAGTGTTTACAATTCGAAAGTACTTCAGTTTTTGTAAAATGAATGGTTCAATTTCGTATTTTAAAAAATTGAAATTTGTATGGCCATTAATTGACAAACGTTTAAAAAATCACTGGGAACTCCGCTGAATTGTAACGGTGAGTTTAGTGCTTCATATGCTGCATCCAGTAAATGGCAAAGTATTCCTTTTCTATAATATTTCTCAAGCCATATGCCCATCTCGGGTTAACTGCTTGCAATGACTTCTCCATTGTCTCCTATTGACTCGAGCGGTCCAAACTTTTTCCAACCTCATGGATCTAAAGAAATGGGATCAACCAATCAGCCTTCGTGTTCGGTGGTAGAATACTGTCCATCAGTTAATGATATATTTCACTAGATTAACCCTATCCCTGCTTTGCAAATGTCATCAATTACTGAAGAACTATATGTTTTTTTAATCAAAATGAGTCGCTAAATGTTGAAATAAACTAGCTAAACCCGTGCGATTTATCGCACGAAAATTAAATGAAATTAAAATTCATAGACATTACATTTAGATACAGGTATAAAATGTATCAAATGTTTGATATGTATGTTGTTTGTATTTATCTGTAAACGTGTGTGAGCATAGTTAGAACGGCTGTCATAAATTGATCACTAATGTAAATAGCAAATAAGCAATTGATTCGGGTGGTCCATGTTATCGTCAGATCTGGAAGACAAGACGGTGCATCACATACGCAGTAGCAATTAAAAGATACTCTTATTCCTTATATTTCGGCAGACCGGGAAATATTTTTAAAGCTTCGAAAGAATAACACCGAGCTTGTCTATTTCCGTCTGGTTATACATAAGTGGCATAAACCAGATTTATTGAAATTTTCCAATACAAACATTTCCACGTGTTCGCATCGCTGAAAATTCATTCATACGTTCCGATGAAGTCTAGTGACCAAGTTTGTTCTCTAGTTAACTTATAAAAAGTTCACGAATAAATATGAAATTTGAGAATCGTATTTGATAGTTCGACAAATTGAGATAACTGCAACCCGATGAAAATGACGACAACTGGGAATCAAACTAAGGATCTCCTCCTTTGATAGCAGGGGAATTCCCGATTTCGATGCCCAGCTCTTATACCTACGCGTAAGAAATAACAAATGTTACTACAAAATGAGTTCTTTCTGAGCTGCTGTCATAAGAACGTATTGCAGGTTTAACTGAATTTTTAGGCATGAACAAGTAATGCTATCGACACTTAAACATAATGTCACAACACTTATTTTCAGGTGAAGTCAATGTTTTTAAATTAACGAGTATTGGGAGGAACAGCGTGCTATTTGTCCTAAGTGAACAGCGTAGCAATTACAATGATAATCTGCAAAATTTCCTACAGCAGTTTATTGGAAATGTGGTCGACGTGGTCAGCTGTGAATGGTTAGCATTTCGTCATTGATTTCAATTCCCCTGTAGACTTCGCACATCATTGCGAATCTGCAGTAGCACAGATTAAAAACTAGAAATTATTATTTGATGTTGGTAGTTTTAGACAATCCATTGTTAAAACCACCCTTTTTAGTATATTTTTCGCAGGGTTAAATGCCAACAGTAGCCTCATACTGCATGACTTGTAGATTTGCAATCATTCTCACATCTCCCTTAAGGTAGTGCTAGCGTAGGTAGAATTAAATCACTAAAATATCAGAAATCAGCATAAATAAACCGAGTAACAAGTTCTTATCGTGATTTCAACTTGAAAAACTTACCTCACCGGTCATTTAAATGAGGTAATTGCAATTATAAATGATGGTCTAATACATTGCGTCATATGGAGAATACACTTATTTTTAAAGAGAGAACAACATTTAAATCAGGAAAGTGATGGAAGATTACTTTGATTTGTAGTAAATTTTCCGTAGTATTTTTACACCACTTTTATCTGTAGGTCACCGGATATTTGAGAAAAATATTTTACTTTTCCCAAGATGAGATGCATAAATCACGAAAAAGTTGAGCTCTATGTCTTTCAAACAAGTCAAGCGAGTTCCTGAATATTGTCTGTAACTGATGGATATAAATTAAATCGTTTTCATTATTCATATTGTTAAGTTTTAAAATAATTAGAATAAAAATAAAGATAACAATTTTACGTTTCAGTAATGCGACTACTTTGGAGTGCTGGTTCCACCTTAAGACTTCTTAAACCCAAAGCGCCGGAGCGCGCGGTGTAATCGGCGATGGAACACTACCTTGAGTGTGCCGACATGCCCCCATCGATATGTCGAACGAATACACCTTAAGCAAATAAATAGGTCGTGATGCTTCTAAGCGTTTCCTGACCGATTCATCAAAGGGAAAAACTTTTAAAGGTGGAATCTTGAAATCTTGTTTGCATATTGCAGAGGTTCACTGAAACGGATTTATCGATATTACAATTTAAAGGGGTAAATTAGGAATTTCCATTATACATCTGTCTAATTAATTGAGCTATTTTGTCCGTCTTTATTTAAATCATTATTTCTTTACTTTTTTCTAGGGGCTTCAGGGCTCGCCAACGTAAAGTTCATTTGAACCCGTGAAATCGTTAATTCATACCCCATAGTAATATACAGGTTGTTTCAGAATTCCTATTACACAATTATAGGTGTTGTAGACGGGACTCAGTGCAGCAATATTTGGCAATAAACGCATGTCCGGAAATGCGCCGTTTGGAAGATAAACGACTTTGAAATAACATCAAAGGATACGCTGCACGTGCATCAGCCCACTCGTACCTGCGTTATATCTGTTTACGCTGCCTAAACGGTTAGTGATAGGCGACAACAATTAAAAGCGGTATTGTCAACCTCAAAGAGTTCTACAAAAATGTCTGCGATAGAATAAGTCTATCTACAAAAATTAACCTAAATTATCGATAAAACTTATGTTATGTAGAATGAAAATACGGTAAGCGCATGNTAATGATTTAAATAAAGACGGACAAAATAGCTCAATTAATTAGACAGATGTATAATGGATTAATCTGTTACCTGGCGGTGAGGTTCACCGCAATCTAAGAGATTTCTATGTGTATCGATAAAACGTTATTAATATAGAAGTATAGTTAAAATATTTCGATTTATGAGAGTAAATTAAGAAGGAAAAACTCGATCATCATTCATCGAATTATCGATTTAATGGATTATTTGTTTTGTGCATTTAGCAAAGATAAAAACGACTTTAAAAAGTATTCGACCGGTGTGGTTCCCGCGAGATAGTGTAGTGTAAGCATTCAAGTTTTGTATTAAATTTGAATTATTATGAATTTGAAAAAATTAGGATGCTGAGTATGTTTTTAAAAAAGCAGTAAATAAAAGTATTTTGATCTTACAATAGAGATAAATTTCTTTTTCCTGAGTAAAAGAAGATTAGCTAAAGAAAAATGCGGGGTGACGCCGGGGAATCTAGTTCTAATATATAAAGTCCAGCTTCATTTTTTTCGATGTTTCACTATTAACTGCGTGAAAAAGTATTTCAGTATTCTGGTTTTTGCGTTCACGCCAACATTTGCACTTCTATCTATCTATTCTATACTCCTGCATTCTGCTGTTATGAAAGGGATATAATATTGCCTCATTTCCTTCCAAAGTCCTTCCAATATATTTGTTCTTGTTATATTCTCATATACGTAGTATATGGAAAGTTGGTAAATTTCGCTTGCGAGATTTTTACGGAAATGTCCATTTTGGATGCCCCTGATTCCGAAGAAGAAAAAAAAAGGGTTTTAGTAGACCGCCCATCCGTACGTGAGAGTCTGACAGTTTTCTTTACATCCTTGCGTACGTGACCGCGATTCCAGCCCGCTTCTAGTTGATAAAGGTACTCTAGAATTTGTATCATAATAATATAAAGCAGCGTTGTCCAACTTATTTTAGCCACTAGCCGTTTTTTCTTTCGCAAACATTTCGGAGGCAAAAATAGGATAGGCAAATGAAAAGTTAGCCCATGTCAATTCTTAAGAATTTTAGGGTCCAGTTTAGTATTCTGCGAGTTCTATGGACGACTCCACACTTCCGTTTGATTGAACCGGCCCGGAATGAGGTTTGGCAAAATGTTACCCGACGAATGAAACTAACGAGTCACATTTATTTATTTGTTTAAATAATTCATTTCTTGATTTTTAATAATTTGTATTATAATAAAATGTTTTCCTATTGTACTGTAAGAGGGGGTAATTGCAAGCACAATTTCCTCTCTTCGGACATTACACATCAAATATTAACTCTGATGGCCTAGATTTATAACACAAAGTTGTGGCCCCTCCCTCCTCCCCAACGTTTGATGAAAAATTTGATGTGAAATATATTTTCACTAACGGGCCGCAAAATTCGCTTCGCGGTCCGCATTCAGCCCGCTGGCCGCCAGTTGGACAACTGATAAAAGGGATACATCATTTAAAGGGTTTGTACATGTCTGAAAACTAGAAATTTGTGTTTTTAATTTTGCCTGCAGAGAGTGTAATTTTTATGTATTCCATCTGCACATGTGGTATTTTGCTTGAAAGTTTAGTATAGACGCTGTAAAATAAATGGACTACCTGTCTTCTATGTCAGTTAACTGTTTAGTCTTAAAAATATTAATGAAAGTAAATATTCGAAACGGAGAATACTGTTCTACAAAACTGAAATGAAGGATATGATAATTATGGAATTGATAAAAGAATCGAAAACTCACACCAGATTCAAAATTTCGTGTGGCGTACTTTTACTTAGGAGTACTATGGATTTAATTTACGTAATACTTTTCTGTATTATTGCAACAGAGACTTCTAAACAAGTTTGTGGAATGGTTTTGCATATCTAGTTTCAGTATTAGTATTTACGTATTTTATGGATACCAAAGCATATTTAACTATCTTTACTATTGTTGTGTGAAAAGCGGAAGCCTCTGGAAAAGAAATGAATGATAAATGTTAACACGCAGTAACAACTATCAAAACTCTCCAAATGGATGGCAATAGTGATGATGTACATTATGTTCGTGGCGTATTTTGGGTTGGTCGAGAAGTGAAGATGATACGAATATCAATGGGGACTCAAGAAATAATATTGCTATCAAAATCACATAATTGCGGGTAATGTCAAAGTGTATTAAATATAATTAATAATTAAAATAAAGCAATTAACTTGATATTTCTACAAGTTATGCATTGCAGAACTGGAACCCAGCGGAACCTTACGTTTTATTAAGTTGTGAACACGAGGTAATATTTGTAAATCTAGTGCAGGGGTCTCAAACTATGGCCCGCGGGCCGAGTTGGGCACGGGAAGAGTCCGCTAAGACCCGCGAACTTTTAGAGGCGAATAGAAGTATTTAACAATTTTCGCATATATAAATGGAATTATTGTATTTAATCTAAAATGGAAATGGATTTTAACGCAACCCCGACTCATTCACTTACAGCACAAAGATTCATCAAATTAAAAAAATATCTTGAACTCGATGTTACATACGCAGACCTTGTAACTATGAGACATTAATGTAGTGTACATGTTGTTCCTAAAAAGGATTTATTAAATAAACCTAGTCTGCTCATTTTTATTCGTTCACTCATTTCTCCACAGGATCATAATTCAAAATATAAATCAAATAGTTGACCCTTCTAAAGTACAGCAACGATAACCTAGAATAAAATATATATTTAGAAACAGTGAAATGCGACCCTGTATTTAGAGAAAGGGGATAAGACATACGGTCAACAATTCGTTTGGGGTGGGTGTGAGGGAGAGTGTAAGGGACCGAACAAAATTATCAACCTTGTGCGTATGTAGAGTTGGCGCAATTTCAGTTGGCGGAGCTGACAAGGGTCCCACTGTTAGCTTCTTACGAACATCGTCTGACTGTCACGCTTTACTACAAACCATCTCACTTTCCACTAGTCTGAGGCTGGCCCGTCCACCCCAGGCCACATGAAACAGACAGCTGCCTCGACATTTTTTCAAGTGTCGCTGGGGCGTCTTGATGACATATTGCCAACCTTTGGATTAAACGTGGACGTTCGTCAATGCATAAGGAAGCACGCGTGGGCTGAGCAACCTTTCGGGAATTAAAATTCCAACTTAAAGATTTTTGCCGAAGTACAGAAGATCGTGTCCGAAATGTGAGCTGATTGTAAGATATTCTTTCTCTTTACGTTGTTTGAATGAAAAAGGCAATATATTTTGAGTAGATAGTAGCGCAATAAGCGGTCGAAATGAATAGTAGAACGCACCGCCAACTCAGCTAGCGCTAATTCTACCCCAAAGTCGGCGCTGCGTATATTTAGTCTTCACGATTCTTCGACATCGTTTTTAGCCATATAACGCGTGTTGGCCACCCCTGTTCTCAGAACACGACATGACCTTCCCCAGTCACTTGGACCGTCTTATCACTTGCGATCGATCGACTTTGCGTTTCGCGGCTCATTCACTTCAAACCGTGACTCTGATAGAAAGGCGTATTGGCCACTCACTACCTCTCTCTGTCCTCGATGGGGATATTTGATCAAGTCTCCAAGTTGAAAAGGAGATCCAAATATGAACACTTGTACCAGATACCCAGATTTGCAATCTGAATGTACCAAACCAAAAAACGATTATATAAAATTGTTTATAAGAAGCTAGCTGATTTCCCGCTACTTCACTTGCGTCATCGTACCATTTATTTTAACAATAATTATTATTATTTTGGTTATTATTTTCTCTCAAGCGTGTTTGCGAAATGTTTGTTAGCTGCGGGAATGATATTCTAGGCACCTATCAGGGGCGGATTCAGCAAGTAATCTTGGGAGTGTAAAAAACTTGGTCAGCTTTACTCCCATCCCCCAATAGTTGCGTCCGAGAAATCACTCGTCTTTTAACAGTGAAAATTAAATACATTTGTTCACATTGTTTCTTCTATTTTTTAGACTTATTTTATAATTAAACGGGTAGAACTGAAATTTTGAGTATTACAAAATACATAGTAAACAAATATAAAATAAATTAAAGCGTTACGTTGATGTACGATAAATCATGAGAAAGGATCATACAGATATGTACGTACATTGAGTTTCATGTTATTGTATAGAAACTCAGGATCATGAAATTTACTGTAATCAAATATAATTTTTCATCAAGTTTATCCCGTAGTGTCATTGATAGACGATCTCGATAGGCAGGTACATAGGTATAACAGAGGGAAATTAAACATTAAACATAATGATGTAATCGGTAAGTAGGATTTTTTATTTTTTCATTACATTACATTTCATCCTGATGAAGTCAAAAATAATTTTTGCAAAATCGGACTGGAACTTCGCGAGAAAATTGCATAAATGTGCATTTTTAGTGCATCGCTACACTATTTTTTTAAATATCTCCTGTTCTAATGGTCGTAGAAAAATAAACAATGGAAAATACCCGTGAATGAATAAACTATCGAATTGGTCTAGTATAAATACTTCAAAAATGAATCCTAACCTCAATAAAAAAGTATTAAATAACGAAAAAATCGGTGGATTTTATGAAAATTGGAGAAAACGCATGTTGATGCTATAAACACGTGGTTAAAATTTCATTAAAAATTTGGATTTTTACGACAACAATCGGAATTTTTCGAAAAATAATAATCAAATTGACTCCATTTAATGCAACATCATTGTAGGACATATGTGTTACTTAATTTAAAATGCGCATTTTAGAACTTTGAAGATTTTAAATTTTCACTTTTCTGCCCTTTTTCTTTTTTCCATACTTTTTGTACTCTACCGACGAAATGTAGTAGCGCAAGAAAATGTTTTTTAAATCACCGTTAAAAATTAATATTTAAATGTAATTAATTTTTCAACAAATAACAAAAATATTGTATCTTTATTTTTTTTTCTTCTCAAAACCAGTGGTGCACTTGATATTAGCGACGTTCACCGAGTAGTCTCGCTTTTGACGTGTTCCGAAGGGGAGGGTAAAAAAATAACTATTCTGTCGCTTGTATTTTATAGATGACCCCTTGTACCCTCTTGATAACTACTGAAAATGTTCCACGTATTCAGTGGACGGAATATAAAAAAGATATCCAAAATTTATCCACGTTCTCCATTATCAAATAATTGTGAATCAACCCGTGTATGATAAACACAGAAAGAAGCTACCCAAGATAAATTGCGGTACGTGCTGACACTCACATCTACTATGTGAGCACCAGGACAGTTGGCAATATGATCGCCTAGCATCTACTTATGGCAATTATCATAATCTTTTTTTAAATTAATTACCTCGCTGGTTTCCAACCTGTGGGGCGCCCCCACCCCCGCACTCGCGGGCGTGAGATGGTGCCAAAATTAATTTATTTTCTTTCAACAAAAGAAAAAGATGCTAAATTTCAATTATTCAATATTTAGTTAATTTTTCTTGTTTAGAATTTGTGTTATTAATTTAAGCAAATATACATTACAACGAATTTGCCGTTTTATAATTGTTAGTAATAATTAATTCAAAAAAATTGTGTTGAAGCGGTTTAGAACAAATAATACGTTCATACTTTGAAAAATATTATTTTTGAAATTTTAATATGAATGTTTAAAATTAAGCAAATGCAGGCCTAATTACATATTTTGCATTTTTTTAAAAATAGGTCCTATCAGTCTTCAAAAGCCTATAAGGCTAAAAAGGTTGGGTAACGCTGTAGCTAATATTTTGGTTCCAAAGTACTTTTTAATTCATTTTCGGTGTTTCTTCCAACCATCTGGACTATTCGTATTTTTTCAATTGTTAATGGTTTAACCTGTCACAAAAATTCTAACTTCTCTTATATATAGTAATATATTAGAGAAAGTTTTGACCATCGAGTATTTTCTTTTTCGGGAGAGGAACAGAGAGCTAACAATGGGAAAGGATAGAGATATAACTAATGTCCATATTATTTTCTTGATTCCACTCCAAAACATTTACGAAACATTTTTTACTTTATTCCTTGACATTTCTAGGCTCATTGGGGAAGAGTTTTAATTGACTAAAACCTCGCCATTTGCAACCAATGATTTGAATCTGTTATTGAGCTTAAAAATCAAGTCATTTTCGCTATGAGGTACTCATTTTTATCTCTCAATCCAGCTTGAAATCCATTTGGAGTTTGAGACGTGAGTGGAAATCCCGTGACCTCGCCAACATGTAAACCACTGCCGTCGTCCCAGTAGTCATGGCAGTGAATTTTTTAATCATTTTCGAGTGAAAATAGATTTCATCCATTTTTTAAATTAATTTCGGGAATTAAAAATATCCAATGCGTTTAATTAATTGCAGTATTAAATAAAAATCAGCAGTGCATGGGAACGGAGGCACTACCACTAAGCCATGGCCTTTATGGAGGGCGATTGTTAAATACTAACTTATTCTTTATATTAACCTCTTTTATTTATTTCTTATTGATTTTAAACATTACTTTTAAACATATTACTCCACCTTCTTTCCATAGTTCTCTCTTCCAGAGGTATTTTTCTATCTCCGTGGTTTGTGTGTTTCTTCGGTTGCCGCAACCTGGTGTTACGTCATCGTTTCAACGGTACATGATAGATACACAAGTTCATTTGCAAACTTCCAGTTTACTACTTTCGATTTGATTTTTCTACACTTCAGCAAAACGCTCCTTCAAAGCACTACTGTTCCCTATAGTGTACTCTCAATTTGATATGATCCGCGATTATTTTCATGTATATTTAATTCTATCTCCATTTTACCTTACACCTAATATACCTTTCTAATGTTTATTTTATTCTATGTATAATAAATATATCATACGTAAATATCGTCCTATCATATGAATTTCGTATAGTATTTATTTATAATTAAATATCTTAGTTATCATGACCTCCCTCGCATTTTGTCCCATTAAAAAAATTTTTTTTTTCGTATACAAGCGTTCTTGAGTCCCCACTGACATCTATCGGTACTGTCCCACGACAGTGCCCTAAATATACCAAAAACATTCGCTTCATAACTGCAAAGACGTATTTCACACCGTGGACCCGTCTGTTTGCGCTATTTCTACTACAGATCCGTAATGGGTTGGTCCCTTGCTGGCTACCGGCATAGTTCTCCACGTGGTGATACACTGTTTGTAACTGGATTCGACTATAAATTAGTATTATCGTGGGACGGTTGAAAGAGTTCGTCATAATTAGTGGACAGATCATAAAATAAAACTGGATGTCTGCAACATAATTTTAATCCAACCATACTCATAGAAATCTCTTAGATTACGGTGAACCTCACCGCCAGGTAAGAGATTAATCATGTTACGTCGAATGAAAATGGGAGACGGGACCGGGATTCGAACCCGGGACCTTGAGCTCTACGCGCTCATGCGCCTACCAACTGCGCCATCCCGTTCGCATTCCCATCTCCCATTTTCATCGTTGTCATTTACTTTAATGCGTTCTATAAATATTTAACATGATTCCAAATTTATTTTTATATCTTAGTGGTTCTTTGCCGGTCGTCAAGAACTGACTTGTGCAATAAGATGGATTAACTCTTATTGGTGAAAATTCACAGAGTTATTCTACGCTTTGAAGTCTTCACCAAACGTCAATTCCTCTCGTTTCTATTTGATATTGATCTCTTACGATAAGACGTGGAATGAAGAAGCAGATCCACCGTATTGTATGGTAAAGAGGAAGAGACAATTTGCGGATAAAAATGTTATTTAAATGTAAATAATAAATAAATTTATTGTCAAAAAACAGTACAAACTGCGTATGACCACGTGGAGGGAAAAAAAACTAATTTACTCTCCGGAAGCAAGCAAGGGACCATCCCATCAATTCCGATCAAGGGCCCTAAGGCAGAGGCGGATTCAAAAATTTCAGCAAAAATTCCTAGATAAGATAAAAAGTTAGCTGCGAGTTATAATACTAATAGAATGCAAAGAATAACTAACTTGCTTCTATGCTTTTCTATTTCTTTGCTTTTTGGAACTTAACTTAGTAAACTATGTTTATAATACTGGTGTTAATAATACCGTTTTTAATGGTGATAATGCTGAATATGACATACGAATAAATATACGACAATGCCACGCGGTCGCTTCGCCTCGTTACTATTCTTCCACCGCGACGACTGTAATGAGGATCCGAGCACCGTTGTCGTCGCGGAAATATTTTATGTTCAACCCTTCAGCAGATAAAGTTGACGCTCCGTCCTTCATCTTTTACTGATATTGTTTCGTAATCTATTTCTTAAAGATCTTTTAATGCTTTCGACCCCCTTTGTAGACATCATTTGCTTCTGTTCCTCTTCGGTTGCACGCCGAGACGTCATAAAACGTGATGAACTGCACGTTGAGTCATTGAAAATACATATTTTGGCTTCTACTTCAAAAATACAGAGATCTCTATGTAAATTTTTCCGCCTAGGGAAATGAAAAAATAACACAAATTTCTTACCTAAAATGAAAATAAAAAATTATCAGTTTAATTTTTATTGAACTGAATTGAAAATTGAGGAAACGATTGAAACAAAATCGGAAGTTAGTGATGCGTCAACCACAGACCGGTCAACTCTTTGGGTGTCAATCTTAAGAAGCGTTATAAGAAACTAACTACGTAGGATT
>NNCF01130575.1:1436-38275 GCA_002313205.1 Laupala kohalensis | reverse complement strand
TATATATATATATATATATATATATATATATATATATATATATATATATATATCATACGCGCTCAGTCCAAGACTACAGTGTAGTTACAAGTGGATATTAAGATTGTTAATAATTTGTTTGTAATTAATAAACCGCATGCCGTGGAACGTAGACTCACGGATATCGCCTTTTGTGAGCCGACAGAAATATGACTGATTGGCGGATTTGGGATATTTATCCTAAGATATAAAATTCATATTTGTCAACAATAATGCTATCAAAATTTGTTGTTCCACTATTTACTTATTAATGTCATGTCTGCATAAACCGACATTGCATGACATTATTCTATAATGCATATGTAAATCTTTACATAACTTTTTTTCCTTTACAAATATCATAAAAATGTTTATATTAGCCCTAACGTAATCATTGATACGCGTATCAGATCAGTCCTTCATACAACATCATTTCTGGAAATGTTTTATTTTTCGGTATAGTTTTAAGGGATGGGGGTCTGGTCACCCTATTTGGCCTCGTCCTTGTTTATGGAACTCTTACTCTGAGTCAAATTATTTTTTCCCCTGTGCTATTAAAATGTTATTTATCTGTACAGCCTTGGCACGGTTGTGTGCATTAACATCCCCATCCTGATCCGGGTTTATCTCCGGATAGAGGGATTTGTGTATACAGATTCTCTATGCTCTTGATCTCGAATTTGGAGTTGTTTTAATAGTTACGATTTATAAACGATAATTTCCAAATAATCTATTGTTTGATAATACGACTTGTGAAATAATCTTTATTAAATACATTTGTTTTGTTGATACTATGACACGTAGCTAACTATTTTTGTTCTTATCCGTATGTCAAAATGTTAAATCCTCCCTGCTGTAGAGCCCTTGATCGGAATTGATGGGATGGTCCCTTGCTTGATTCCGGAGAGTAAATTACTTTATTGTCCTCCACGTTGTCATGCGCAGTTTGTAACTGCTTTTTTGACAATAAATGTATTTATCATCATTGGAGTAATGACGCTGCCTGGACCGATTCAATCAGACTTCGTGAGATGTGTTCTGGTCGCTCTGGAAAGCTCAGCGGAGGAGACATCCAGACAGGAACCTGCTCCCGCAGCCAGTCGTCCGGAATCGCCGACATTCAAAAAACCCAAGGTTTCTTCGCTACAGAGACAATGGCGGACGAACTTTCCAATTGCACGGCTCTCCTTTCATGAGCTCAAGCTACGTCACAAAAACCGCCTCTCGAAGCCGCTGCCGTCGCTGCTCAGGTCGCTTTGAAACCATTAAAACGACTTTTTATGATTTTTAGAAGAATTTTCCTTACTTACGGGCTTCATGGTAAATACGGGGGAAATTACCAACGAAAGTTAACAAAGGAAGTATGAACTAGTGACGTCAAACCTTTGCACACACTAAAACCTTCTCATACATGTTTAAAAGTCTCTTCTCAAAAACATCGTAGAACACGCTTCAAAAATGCAAATCCATTGTGCGCAGGCAGACGCTCAGTACAGCCATATAGAACATCGTATCAGGTGTAAGTTTTCCATTCTTTTATCAATTTATTATCATCATATCTTTCATCTCGTCATCACAAATCTGCATTGCCTATCTGCTTGGAATATTTACCTCAATAAATGACATTGATATTATGACAAACATTCGTAGCAAAATACAGTGAAGTTCAATTTTTACGTTATTTCCTGTGGAGGATTATATTTCGTATTGTATCACGTTCGAGAAAGACACCTTATTTGAGGAATTAAATTTTTAATGAGAGTGTATTAAAATTTTCTAGCAATTTCATATCTCTAGGACAAACTCTGCACCGATCCTTAAGAAAATCTGAGATATCGATATATGTGCAACGAAACGGCGTTAGACCGCATAAATTGAGACCGGAAATGATTCGGATATACGTGGGCTAATAGTTTAATATATGTAATAGTAATAGTCTAATACATGTAACATAATAATTGATCTTTTTTGGCATTTTTTAATTCTTACTCCAAACTATCTAAATGAAACTTAGAGCAGATTAACTATCAATTTTTTGTTGTAAAAATCACCTAGAGAATATAAATCGCTTAAGGAGTAAATGATGCGGTTAACATTGATCCAATTTATTTCGATATTTCAAAGAATATCCATTAGAAATAGAACTGCAAACCCAAATTCAATAGTACGACTTTTTTGTGTAATTGCTTTTTTTCTCAGTAACGTATAATGAAAGTCGTATCGCGCTCGTTGGAAGTCAGTGAAATTTCGATTGGTGCAAAAGAAAATACCTTTCATCAGAAAAATAAGTGACAGTTAGCTGAATTTGAATAATAAACTAGCATTCTGTACGAAAATAACGTTTTTTTTATATCTTAGTAAGATTTTTTCCCCTGGATAATATATGGCAGATTCTACGTTCCCCCATCTGCTAGTTGAAGGCAAATTTTACACGGTTTCATATTTAACATTAAGCAATGTAAACAAGACTTTAATACACAACTCGTGAATATTGTCTGTACCAGCGTGGTTAGACGCGTCACAGCCGTCAATTATTAGGAATTAAGGTATTAAATTCGCGTTGACTGAAGTCATGTTGCCAACTATTCACAAAACTTGGAAATATTCACTAAAGCAGTTCTTATTAGTTAATAATTAAATCTACAGAATTTTACTATTGGATGAGGACAATTATTTTGCGATTTTAAAACTTGTTGATAAATCCTCGTCTAAGTCTTCAGTCACGTGATGCGACCGCCATTTCCGTTCAGGGGTAGTATTTGGTGAATTATTCTTGAGAATGCCATGTAAGGTACAAAAATTTTAACGTCATTGCGTTCCTATTTCCATTTCCTATGTTTCAGTAGGTTTTTTTCGTTGCGTTAAGCCGGTACTTTTACTAGTATATCAGAAAATCATAAGCCCGCGAATGTTTCTCCATATACGCCCTTAGTAATTTGAAGTCAGGAGTCAGCGTGGCTCAGTGGGTAGAGCGCCGAGTTGCTGGCTGGATGGCCGGGATTCGATCCGCGATGAGGCGGGGATTTTTCATCACCTCATCATCCACACTGACTCCCAAGCTTACTTACTGTAAAATGAGTACCTGGGGTCAAACCGGTCGGAGCGAGATGCTGACCACATCTCCTCCTCGTGTCGAGGTCCAGTGATTGCGGAGCTCTACCCTCCGCGAACCCTTTGGGCTTCCTTCGGGACCTGTTCAGGGTGTAGTTCTGAATTTGAAGTCAAAAAATTCAAAATTTTGCGCCATAAGGGTGTGAAAATTCATCGCCACTGGATAGAGAATAGTTCTATCATTTAAAACATTTTTTTTTTTGGGGGGGAGGTACTTAAGCCTAGTCGCTCCGACACACCATAATACCTAAAGTAGCCAAGTAACATCCTTTTCATATACACGAGTCGAATAGCATTTTTTCGTAATGTAATTTTTGAATGCTGTTATCGTGGAAAATGGTAGAAGATGAAATAATAAGAAATTATCAACACATCATTTAATGAAGTATCAGACTTCATTTGTGAGATTTGCTCCGTCCGCTTACGCAGAACGGGAACTAAAATTTCCCGAGACGTTTGCGTGTTCATGTAGTCTAGCTACACTGGAGCAATTCAATCACACGGAAAATAAAATGAAACTAATTAAGCGAAAAAAAAAACTTTTTTAGCGAGACTATTTTATTTACCTTGTTAATGTGGCATACTATTTTCCCCATCAGCAAGTTGGAGGCAATTTTCACCCAGATTCATATTTAGTCTTCAATAACGTAAACAGGTTATCAGGACAATTATGAATTATACATGATAATGCACAATCCTCTACGAATATTGTTTATACCAACATGGTCAGACGTGTCAGCGCTCTCAATCTTTAGGACTCGAGTAGCATCGTTTAAAAAAAAATGAGTAAAGTAGCGGAATTTTTAAACATTATCTCGGGGAGGAAAATGTGAAAGATGAAATAATAGGAAATATCAGACTCGTCTTTGAATGCTCTAAAGTACGATCGACTTGTTACGGAGAAAAGGAACTAAAAAATTCGCGGACTTTTGCGTACTAATGTATGTGATGATGAAATCGTAGCCATGCTGTGCGCCACTGCTGTCAAAAAGGTTAATAATAAATTTATTGTCAAAAAACAGTACAAACTGCGTATGACCACGCGGAGGACAATAAACTAATTTACTCTCCGGAAGCAAGCAAGGGACCATCCCATCAATTCCGATCTAGGGCCCTAAGGCAGAGGCGGATTCAAAAATTTCAGCAAAAATTCCTAGATAAGATAAAAAGTTAGCTGCGAGTTATAATACTAATAGAATGTCAATATGTTTGTAATTTAACGCAAAAAATTTACATGTACAAATTATTATCGAACTATAGATTATTCTGAGTACAGTGTTTAAAAATCATGAGAATTGAAATAACACTAAATTCACGATTTATTGTTACAATAAACACGCCCCTAGACAAAGCCTAGAGAACCTGTATAAGAAATCCACCTCTACCCGAAGGAAAACCGGAGCAGAACCCGGGTCAGGTTCAAATTCAGTATTTAGAACTTGGTTGAATTCGTCAGTCACGACGGTATGCATCTCCTGTGCGCTTGGTAAATGCGATGAGGGAAACCGGAAGAGAGATGGAGATCGTAAATGGGGGTTGGTACAGTACAGCCTTTGGACGAGAGGGTTAGCGAGGGTATATTTCTAAAAACATTGACATTCAATCGGTATAAAAATTATTGATGAAATTGTTTTCACTTAAAGAGAAAGTGACACAGAATATCCACATAAAAGATAAGTACTCTAAATTTTAGGGTACTTTATCCAGCGGTGACCGATAAAAGCAATAATTTTTATACAGTCCACTGTACCGCTTGCTACCTCTAGGAGCGGAAGCATAAGAACGATGACGAAACGGGTTACAGTATTTCAGCCCTCTTTAAAAAAAAAGAGAGACTTTTGAATTTAACCTAGTTAGGAATTTTACTTCAAGACAATGAATTAAGTACAAGGAATGTTTCAACTATAGATTTTTTGGTCAAAGATGACATTTCACTGTCAGTTAGTACGTGATTCAATGTACTGATTCTTCGATAGGCTGTTGCCCATTATATAATATTTTGGTGTTGATTATTTTTTAATTTATGAACAGATGATTAAAATTTTCTTTTAATTAATCAGACATGATTTTAATTCATTAATTGCAAAATTGTTGCAGTATTCTGGGTATTAAATCTATCTGACTTGGTCTGGGATCAGTCAGATTAACACGACTTTAATTCACCCCTTCCAAAAAAAAGATACGAAAAATTTCACCAGTAATTCCTATTTCACTAATTGATTCAGACAAGAGAACTGTGCTAATTTTCAGATGTGTTCTTTTGTAGACTCGAGATGGAACTGTTTTTCAAGAAGGGCGTGATGTGGTTACAATCTCAGAATGGACTGATCGTGTGTACCAGAATACGCCCCAAGAACACATAATCACCAATGTTGTGTCGGGAAGGAAGATGAGAATTCAAAAATACAACTTTCCTGATACAGGTGTGTAGGATTTTGTATTTACTTTGTTAATCTATTATCTCTTCTTTTAATAATGATTCATTTCTTGCTGTCAGTTATATGGAATCCGTGGGTTGAACGAGCAAAAGAAATCTCTGACTTCGGAGATGATGAGTTTCCCAATATGGTTTGTGTTGAATCTGGCCATGTCTCCAGTCCTGTTATTTTGGTACCAGGAACAGCCTTTGAAGCCAGTCAAATTTTGCAGGTAAGTTTTTTCTTCAAGATTGTTAATGGTTTGAATTACTTTCATATTCACACTCTCTCAGTAGCGCAGCTGTATCTCCACAGTTTGAGAATATCTGGCCGACTGATCTTCGCCATTACACGGTCCATATCATCGTCTTGTGATGATGGCTTGTTGTTCAACATTGGTCAGATGGTAGGATCCGATAAAGAGCCATATGTGTAGTGTAGGATGTGTTACATTATTACACACCTGTCAGTTTTCATCCAGAGATGTTTTCTGTTGTATAACAATAATTTTCATCACATATTCAATATACATTTCCTGATATGACAAACATTATCAGTACAGCTAAACGTATGAAGAGTATGATTCCTCAATTTGTTTGCGACTTGATATTATTTTTCTTCTTCTCACTGTAAAAACTAGCATTCAAGTGGACATTCTTTTAAAAAAACAACTGTGACACATTTTGTGTTTCCAGAAAAATTCCTGCCTGGGGTAATTGTGGCAAACTCTATTACCAATCAGCCCATTAAATAGTGGTGTGAGATAATGTTGCGACATTCGTTCTTTAGAGGGGTTACTTTCAGACCAGTTGCTGACTCCAAAGTGCAATCCAGTGGCTGCCACTGATGATTGGAACTGCACATTCCATGTCCTTCATCAGATATTATTTGTGATTGCTAGAATTGCGAAAGATGGGAAATTTTAAACATGCCTAGTTTTAAGATATTATAAAAACAGATTTTTTAAAACCTAGTTCATTTAGTCTTTGGATGGCACTGGTAGCATGAGTTTTAAACATGTCTAAATATTTTCGGCCTCTCTCCGCTCCAAAACAATTGATTCCACAAATGTTGTCAAGACTTCCATGCAACTGAACAAATATGTGGTGGTATATTAACTGAACATGTTTTTAACATTCTTTCATGATGGTGTCATTATTTCCTGTGTGGTGAAAACAATTTCTTTGTTATCTCATAAGGCAGGAAAACTTCGAAATTGAAATCATCGAAGATATATTTGTCTGTTGAAGAATTTTCACCAAAGAAATATTTGGGTTAAAACCAACAGTTGAATGGTAAAATTGCACTTTTACATAATACTAACATTGTATTTACTTCTTTAGTGGCAGCAATTGTAACCCTTAGATAAGTTATTTCAAACTCGTGTTTATTCTGGTAACATACCTAGAGCATGTGTGATATTTTATTTTCTCCATGTATTAGTTTATGTGTATGGTTTCTTCTGTGTTTACTCTATATCTAGGCTTACTTGAATTTTGTGATTTTAGTTTGAATAATGTTCATTTCTTATATAATTTCTTAGTAGCTTTAATCGAAACCATAATTTCAAAATCCAATCTGTAATAGATTTATTTCTATGTTGATGAATCAACAGAGTTAGGACAGAGCAACCTATTGGTATAGATTACCAAAAGCATAGGAAATATGGTGATGTAGCATACTCTATGACCATATCTGGATATCAAAGCTATGTATCTGCTGAATTTCATCAATACAAGTCCAATAATTTAGATGTAAAGTCTTCACAAACAGATAAGTGCACTTTCACATTTACATATTAGTGAGGACAATTCACGCTATTTCTATTTATTTGCTGACATTCCATTTATCAAACAATAAAATCGTGTAAAACAGTCCGAAATAGCCCTCAAACCTCGTGAGCTGGGTATGATCAGCTAGTTATATATAGAGTTATAAATCTTGATTAAGGACTCTTATTTGTAAATAATGACTGCTGAAATAAGTTGCTAATATTTCTTGCTTGATTCCGTTACTCCGAATGCTTGCTTCCGGAGAATTTTGTAAAATCGAATATAAAATTTACAATTTTGGAACCTATCATTTTGAATTGCTGCTAATACAAAAAATAATAGAGTGCCGAACGATGAGACATTTGAACCCGACTTTGTCGCCCTGTGATTGTTTTGCGCAGGTGATGTGAGTGGAGGGCGGTGGGGCCGCGGGAGGAGCCGGGAGTCGTCGAGGGGGCCTGGCGCGTCCCCCTCATGCGCCGCCCCCTGCCCACGCGCCCCAGCAGCACCTGCCAGCGCCTCCGCTGCTTCCGCAGCCCACGGGGCCCCCACCGCCGATGCAGCCACCCGCCACCCAAACGCTGGCGATGGGGGTCGGGGCGTCGGCGGGCCCGGGGCCCTCTTCCTCCGCTGCGGCGGCGGGAGGCGACTTGCTGCCCGCGGCGCCCGTGTGGCCCCCGGCACCGTGGCTCACCTTCAACAACGTGTACATGGGCGAAATGCTGCACCAGCGACTGCTCTTGGAACAAGGCAGTGGGGCACGGAAGGGGACGAGTAGCTCAGTCTCCGCGAACCCCGACCCTCCCCATGTGCCCCATCACCAATGCTCGTCACCGTGCAGCATCTGCTCCCTCAACCTGTAGCAATTCTCTTCTTTCTCTCCTCTCTGCAGTAAAAAGGAACAAGAAAAAGTTAAATAGATTTCCTTCAGATCTGTGACGTAGCCAGGATCAAGCCATGGGAAACACTGGCGAGCGCATAAAATAACGGTTGGGCAGTAGCCAAGGGCGTGAAGGCGCGACTTTGACATACAAGGCAGCTTCTGTATAGTTTGCAAGCGTCGCTTACTGAACGTTCTGTGCGAAAAGTGAACGGTCAGTGGCTACGTAGCATTGTTCTGAACGACTTCTGCAGTCGCGATCTCGCCAATTCTGCCCGACAGCCGCTCGTTCTTATTAGTCGCTTTTATCTGTAATTTCGAAGTTCTGTCGAAGTTAAGGAACGTCATGGGGAATCCACTCGATGGATAGGAAGGTCCGATTGGAAGCCGGAACGGTTGGGAACCAATCGCCAGATTCCCCAAAAACAGGTTTCAAATTACTAAAAGGACCACTAAAGATAACATCCCCTGAGAATGAGAATCAAATGTATGAGCTTCCCCTCTGGCTATGCCACGTCTTTAGGTATTTTTACTTCACAGTTCCTTTATCGTCCGTTTTCCTGCTTCATCTTCATTGGTTACAACAACCACAACCTCCATAATTTCTTTTGCTGTAGAATAGATTCAAGTTCCTTCCGGAGACGGGATGGTTGAGGTTATATTAAAGCATTTTTGTTGCAATTCCCATCGTGTATGTTGTATGTTTTGTTGAAAAATGACTGAGCATACTAAATGCTGATTCCAATTTTTTTAAATGCAGTATTGTTTGCATGTCTTGCCACAAATTATTTTACTACATTAGTAATAGTTTTAGGTGATATTTTAGGTTCGAGGTCAAAGAAAGATACAATGAGTTTCTTTGTTATGTTTTATATTAATTCTTCCTGCTTGGCAATGTTTAAAATTCAAGAGAATCCTTATAAGGAGCAATCGCCTATCTGGTCTTGTAAGTGTTAGTACTTCTGTTATTCTTATGAGCTTAAAGCTCAATACATCTTTTACATTCACAAAACTAAATGTGTGTTGTTAATATCCACTTAAGCACTTGTTGAAGCATTCCCTAGATCCTTTGCAGTTATTTTCTGGAGAAATGTAGTGAAGGCTTGAAATGAACATTATGGATTCTGTTAAGTTTAGTTGTTATACTTCTTTGCTGTAGGTGACAGTGAAATTATTCCATAACAAGGATTGATCTCAGTTTTCTTCTGAATTATTCATGAATGGGTGCACCCAGATGTTTTTTAAAAAGGGGTTAAATATGTACAAAATTTACTAAATTAATTTCAAAAATTAGTTCCTGAAATTTTTTTAAACATGTATGAGGGGTACTTTATGGAGGGGGGGGGATGATATATCATAAGATCATTTGAAGGGAGTCATGGTCCCCTAAAAATGCAGTTGGATGCATTCCTTCATTACTTACTATGTTACTTCCACTGCCATTGCAATGTATTCAGCAAAGAGAAGGAACTATCCCCCAAAGTTTGATAAATATATTACATAAATTGGTGTTGAAAATCTCTATATACATAGTACATTCGGTATAAGAGTAGATATTTGGAAAGAGAAGCTTATTACAATAGCAACACATTTGGCATTCCACAGATTACAGAGCAAAATGCAGTATTTAAATATTCTTAAAACAAGTTTAGCAAGGTTAAGAGATTTGTTTGAATTTAATTATCCTAAAGAAATAAATCACAGATCAATAGTAGGGAATCCAGGTTTTATTAAACTATGTCAAGTTTTGATTTATAATAAAGATTATTGAATCTGACTGCCAACAACTTGATGTAATTTAATTGAAACCAATTATTACTTGAGTGCAGTTGGAGATGCCTACATAACAAATTGTTGCTCATTTCCTATAAGTGTATTTGTTCTTCTCAATTCTCAGTGTGCAGGAAGTTCACTGTTCTATTCGTTGTGTTTTGAATGCAATAAGCCTTTAACATGTATACGAAATTTATGGCAATAATTAAAATGCAATGCATGAACTGTAGAATTTTGACAACTGTGAAATAGTTATACTAAACTTATACAATGTTATGCAATTTGATTAAGTAGATTATATCGTAGAAGCATGTTTTAAAATTTTATAGAAATATTAGGCGGGAGATGAAGGGACACGTATTTGCCATCAGTCCACCAAGAATAGAAGACTTCAAAGCATCCATTCTCAAATGTTGGTACACCTTTCACTCCCACTCAAGTCATGCAATATACATTCTCTCACAGGTTTGGCCTACAAGTCTTATTTCCTAAAAATTTTGTGAGTGAAAGTCTGTCTTTGAACATATCTCTGCTCTTTTAAGATCCCTTTATCCTGTACCACAATTGCTTCATGTTTATACTTAGTTATAAGCTTTCTAAATGTGTTTAGTAGTTTCATGGAAATATGTATTAGTCTTCCACCTGTCAAAAAATACAATATGTACCAACAATGTCTTCGATCTTGCCAATCAGTACTGTGGAAGTTCATTAGTTAAAAGACTGCTCAGACAACCACTGTAGCAAAGAAACGTGCAATAAAGTGGTTTTGTACTGGGTTTTGCTTTCTTCATTCAACCTTACCTCCCTTTGTCTTGATTTAGTATGGAGAACACAGCACAGTCTTTCAGCAAGCTCATCCTGAGTGTTTATGTTTACTCACAGCCATGATAGAAACCAGAAATGAACCACATGGTATTTTGTTGAAGCTAACATCTCATTTCCCCGTGTACCTTAAGATAAAAGCAAATTAACTAAATTTTTTAGTTTATTTCATTACCAAGACAAAATTCATTTATTTGTTTTAGTACTACAATCACCTGATAACAGAAAGCAGCTGTTGAATCTTGCGAGTGTTAATAAAAATTCAGTCTCATTACTAGGTCATTCAAAATATTTAAATCAGAATTCGATAGTGGACAAGAATAATGTTAATACATAAGATTTTGGAAATTTTGCAAAAATTGTTACTTTCCTTGGAAATAGAGAAAGTGAATGAACTCTTGGAGTAAAGAAAAATATGAATAATTTTTTTTTTAATTCAATGGAAATTTTTCTTTGCAAGTATTTGGACAAGCAATGGGATATCCAATTCATCTTTCTTGACAGATTACTTAGTTCAATAGTATTTTTGAAATGCACATGAAATCTTTTCAGCAGTTCAAAATTCGGAACCATTTCATGGATGACATTGGTGTAGAAGATTCTGCTTAGCAAGCAAGAATAAACAATAAAAGTCACTTAAAAAAAACAACATTTCTTAACTTGAAAACCTTTCTTGAATTTGAAATTTTTTCACACTGGCAAAAAATTTGAATTTGAAATTTATAGAAAGGATACTCATACAGACAATTATATTAAAGTAATTTACGTAGTCTGTTGCATAGAATTGTAAATTGAAGGACTTGTAACACAATTGAGAGTTAAAATAGATGAAATAAAGAATTTTAAATCTTTGGTACACATGATGATTAAAGAAATTTGAATGACTAAAAATTGTACAAAAAACACACTAAAAAAAGGGATCTATTCTTAAAGTATTTACCAGTGAGCAAGACTTTCATAAAAAATTTCAAAATCATTTTAAAGATTTAAATATTACCTTGCCACCTGAAAATAAATTTCACATTAAATAGTTAATTAAAATAATTTCAAAGAAAAACTCCCTTTAAACAGATGAGGTATCTACAGAATTACTTTTCAAGTCTGAAATAATGTTAGCATTGGGCAGACTAAGACTAACATTGAAATTAGACAAGAGGAACATTTCAGAAACATATTTGGACACATGCATTTTTAGAATGAATAAAATAATATAAATGGAGAGGTAATCTTACTTTAAAATTTTACTGGCTTTGGGTGTTTTTTCTTGATCACGGGAACAATTTATTGAATTTTGCAGTTGAATTCGAGAACAGTTTAATTTCAAAATTTGTACATCTGCTCACCACCATAGGAGTGCACAATCAGTCTGCACTGGTTGAGCAAGAGTTTCCAAAAATAGTCCTGGTGAATATGCGGCAGACATCACTCAATATTTTATTGGTTGAAGATATTTCACTTAAAAGAAAGTTTCAAAAAAGTCCTGACATTTAAGGCAGTTTTCAGTGCTGTGTTCAATACCATTAAATCTGTCTTAGAGGGTTAATGTTCAGTTTTGAGAATTTTCATTACATCAATCCTATTTAGTAATTTAACCTCCTAATTGTAAGTTTAATTTCATCACAACTATTAAGTCTCAATTTTTATCACTGCAAGACTTGCAAGCCAGTGTACTAGAAGTTATTTAATCTACTAGGAGTTTTAAAAAAAAGATGCGTCAGTTTTGAAAGTCTTGATGGTTTATATAGGAATACAGAAAATCTGGTCTAATTACAATTAGCTCATCCTCTCTCCTCAGTTCAATATTGCTTCATAAATGTTTACAACTTAAAAAAGTTGATCCATTGCACGCTTTGATACAAAATAAAAATTTCAGCCTGGTAAAAGAACAATCATTGATTTCATGATTTAACAAGGTTCAAACACTTAAAAAAAAATTTTAAAGTTTAGCAATGGTCTAGTCAACACTATAGTAGAGGTGTATTCTGAAAGGCAATCAATCAATATGCAGCAGCTTCAAAGAAAGTGTGTTTTAAATTTGTCAAGAAAAGCAAAAATTTGTTTGTTTTTCATTTACCAGACTTCAGATATCAAAATAAAAAATAATTCAATAAAGTTACAAATTGCAACTTTTATGTGAAGAAGTTAAGCAACATCTTTCAGTGGAAGTGATCATTACAATTCATAGACTTGAAAACAGATTTCATCATTGCACTTTCCAAACCTTGACACAATACAAGTCTCCCATTATGTAAACAAAGCTATTAGTAACAGGAAAACTTTCACAGCATAGGCAATATCATACATATTACATCTCAAATAAAATACATTTATTAATATATTCACACAAAATTACAAATTTCAAACACCAGTATAAATAACACTTCAGCACAAGGGGAAATAATGGCAGTTCTACTTACAAGGAATTTCCTATATTAAAAGTAAGGAAGAAATTCATTTTCACTTTACTAATAAATTGTGCTTTGTAACAAAAAGCCACCAGAATATTTTTATTCTTGATATTTTTTGCTACATCACTGAAGATTAAGCCACAACATAACTATATCCTCATCCATGACCTACTCACTCATGACCTACTATTCAATTTTCAGGTTGGAAATTTAGTAGATTATAAATTAAGGTTTATGCGTTCCACTTGCATCCACAAATGTTTGTGTCACCAGACATGTTGCATTGGTAGGACCCTGCCATTTCATTAGTAAACAACAAAACTTATAATGCATGTCAATGGGCTTCTTTTACGTTTCTGTTGAATTATTTTCTTTATTCTGAGATTTTAATTGTTTCTGTCTCATCAAATCAGCATCCCTGAAAATGAACAATTTAGCACCCCAACACAAAATAACAGCACTCCAAATATACTGGATAATCATAACAGACCTTTGCTTCCGTTGTTCCAAAGTAAGTCCTTTATTGGAATCTTTGTCATTTGCCCCTTTCTTTTTATTTAATTCTTGCTGCTTCTTTTGATTCTTCATGCGAGCTAATTCTCTCTGATTTCCCCCTAAAACATGAGTATTGTCCCAAAATACCACACATCTTTAACATTTATATATATATAAAACCCAACTTTTAAGATTTTCAGCTACTAACAAGGCAAATGCACAAGTGGATGCAATTCCCTTCAAAACTATATAGTAAACAAATCTGACAACTTACAACTTCACTGTAAATAAATACATCTATGAAATAGTAATAAGAAACTTAACCTCTCCGCAGCGTCACAAACGTAGAAACCCTACGCTCATCTACAAAAATTCTCTGTAAATAGATAACACTAGACCATTAAGCAGTAATTGGAACCAAAACATTAAGAGAGACATGCGCATACGCCAATATAAGATTGCAGACGTTGCAGTAATTCACACAATAATAAGCCAAAAATAGATGACCGCAATAAAAATGGTACAAAAAAATAAAAATAATAAACACTGAAGACACTGCAGCACTGTCACAACGCGGAAGTTCAATCAAACATAGTAACACGAATAAACGTCAGTGTCCCAATTACGCATTGAATATATGTTTGAGAATGAAAGAATCATAAAATAATTACCTAAAACCTGCACAATACTTACGAGTCATTGATGTGTCAGTCTTGGCTACCAAATGTCAAGCACTGAGATCAATGCGGGGAAATTTGGTAACACACAATACTACCACTTACTACGACGAAGAACAACAGAATGATAAAAGCCTGTCCTGGTAGGTGGAGGTAGCAGGCCGTAAGTACGAAGACCTTTCATGGAGCGTGTTGCGAGAACATTCTGTCATGGAATTTACATAAGATAACTCACGAATTTATCCGACCTGTTAAAACGAACGAACTGTTCAATGTTTGCAAAACAAGACGCCTTTGGAAGTAAAGCAAATCTTCACGGTAACGTTGATATCAGTAGGATTTACGTACGACTACATAGTAGTCCCCTCCTTCACTGTTTAAACAAAAGATCAGCGGCAATTTTGGTGTCCACGGAAGTTTGAAAGTTTTGGAAGAATCCAAACTCGACTCATCAACAACACGAATTTAGAACACTAATAAGATATGCTGAATGAATAAAAACGATATCGTAATGTGAGAGAATTCCTAAAATATAATTCGGAAATTGGAAAATGCAAATTCCACTCTAATATACTTTATAAGTTTGGACGCGATATGTATTTCATTTTGCATACTGTCCGCATTTATTGTTGAATTAATTATTATATTACGACTTTCAAGAAAGAAGTGCAATATAGTTTGTAGTAAATCGATTAAAACTTCTTGCTTGTTGACAAGATATCGATAACTATCCACGTAACATGGCACATTGTCGAAAGAAATTCTTTTAGCCATGAATGATTTACCGTCATTTAAATATAAAATGTGAACTTCAATGTGACCATTTCGAAAGGAGTAACGTTTGAAAATATGTACATCCGGAAGGGAAAACGATGAGAGATTTCTCTGTCTCACTCGCACATTGTCTTAGGTGGGGGAACTCGATTCCCCATCACTGACTGCTGACTGCTGCTCACAAGTCGTTGCACAGTAACATCTCACCCCTTCCGAGCGGATGTGCGAGCGAGAGGGCGACATCTCTCAGTATCTTCTGTCTCATGTTATCAAGGAAAATCTGCAGCACAGACACCTAACATTTCTCTCGTACCTCTTTCCTTCCAATTTACCAGTACTCCTCTTAGGCGATCTAAACACTAAACATTTCTCTTGGGGATGCACAAAGTCAAATTTATCTGGAGCAAAATTATTCAATTTCCTAAATATCAATAAGACAATTAAAATTGCTCCTCCCTCCGAGCCGACATACTATCTGTATGATGTATCGAAAATTCCTGACATCTACTATCTAATTTAACCCTCCCTCTGTTTACCGTGTTCAGGAACTAGGTTCCGATCACATACCCGTCATTGTATCATTTCAATGTCACCTTTCTCCCTTATCCCCTACACCACAGTTATACACTTCAAGAACAAAATGGAACGAATTCCAAAAGTCGTAGACAATGATCTTCCACCTATTCAATGTCTAACAAAACTCTACATATATCGACGCAGCGGTGGTATCTCAAAGATCTTCTAGAGAAAAAGAACAAGGCTCGGAGGATATGGAATAAATTGCGTCTTCCTAACCTTAAGTCTGAATTCAATCACCTTTCACGAATGTTCAGAACTGCCCTTCACTCATACAACTTGAGTTTATACAAAAAACATACATCATATCTTTCCGCGCGAAATAACTCTGTGGAAAACATCGAAAAGATCGCTCCGTAGCAAAGCAAATATTCCACCACTTCAATCAGATAACACTAATTGTTATTCGCAAAAAGACAAATCCGAATTACTGGCTAAGTACTTTGTTTCTACGTTTGTAGATAACGATCTTAACGATCCTCAACACTCATCAAAAGTATCTTCCTACTGTTCTGCGCCAAACTATGATGTTCCAAATCCAATAAAATATGTCTCTCCATCCGAAATATATTGGATTATCAAATCATTACCCAAAAATAAATCACCAAGGTATGATAGTGTAACTCCGATAATGTTAAAAAATTTATCCAGAAAAGCTCTAGCATTCTTAAACAATATTTTCAATTCAATATTACGAACGGGACATTTTCCCACGTCGTGGAAGCTTTCAACAATAGTACCGATTCAGAAACAGGAAAAAAATCCTACTTTAACGTCAAGCTATCGTCCTATTAGTCTCCTACCTATATTATCAAATATATGCAAGAAACTCGTTCTTAAACGTATAAAATCTTTTATAAGTAAATCAAAAATAATTCCACCGTACCAATATGGTTTCGTAGCTAAACATGTCCCCCGCACCTACTACTTAGACTAACCGAACACATTCTCTCAGCCTTTCAAAAAGGACATCATACACTATCGGTATTTCTTGATGTAACTCTAGCCTTCGACCGTGTCTGGCATTTAGGTCTTAACTACAAACTTCGACAACTGGGAGCACCTACTTACCTAGTCAACATCATTAAAAGTTTCCTATCAGATAGAACTTTTAGGGTTATAATTAATTAATTTTTTTCAAACCCGTACCCCATCAAAGCAGGTGACCCACAAGGTTCTCCCCTATCTCCAACTCTTTTTAATATCTTCACAGCAGACCTATCATTTCATTACCACAATAATATTGCTTTATTCGCCGACGATACAGTTCTATTCAAATCCGGTCCATCCATTAACAACTTAAAATCTTCTCTTCAGGATCACTTAAGATCCTTGAAAAAAAGGACAAAAATGTGGAAAATACTTCTAAACCCCTCCAAATCGTCTGCAAAATTTTTCCCCCTTCGTTTCCCTCTCTTCCATTATCCGTAAATAACGTCAGGAAACTCTGGTCACCTCCGCAATCCTCGATCAGATACCTTGGTTTACACTTCAACACCCGGCTCACGTGGAAAAATCACATCGAAACAAAAATCAAACAGGTCAACAAAAAACCTGCTCAACTTCGTCCTTTCATCAACCGCTGCTCCTCCATAAGCTGCGAATCTTCACTCGTCCTCTTCAAAACTATTCTTCGACCCCTATTACTAAACGCTTACCCCGTATGGTATAACGCTGCTCCCCCCCCCCGCAAAATTCAGGTTTTTCAAAACAAAATACTCCGTTTAGCCACCAAAGCACCCTGGTTTATCGGAAATTCCTGTCTTCACAAAAATTTGAAGATTCCTTTCATCCTCGACTACATTCACGCAATATCACATGATTTCTTTTTTCTCTTCCAAAAATCCCAGACGCTGCCCACTTCCACATCGCCACCCACTTCCATATTTCGAAAGATAGCGAAGAAAATTGATAGCAGTAATATATTTGTTAAATAACGTACTCTTAGAACCATTGATAATGAAATTATTGAAATATTTTTATAGACATTATAACGAGTATTCATGAGTGAGTCTAGGGGACTCGCCAACCCCCACGAAATTTTATATGATATAATAAAAGTACTTAATCTGTACAAAATATTGTTAATTTACCATTATCTATGTACAAAACACGTGAAATAAACAATTGAACACATTTTAAAATCTGTTGAATAACTAAAAGTTCAAAGTAAGTTGAAGGTTATCAGCCATGTTGGTATTCCAGGATAGGTTTTATCAAGAGTTGGCACACAAAACAAACGATTGGTACTAGCTGACATTTCGGAACATATTTCAGAGATGTAATCAGGATGTAATAGTGTGGATGTTATACAAAGCATACAATAAAAACAACAATAGTATACATCAAATGTATGAAAAACTTACCGAGTAACGCAAAGTATTGTTAATATGACATCCAATGATCAAAGTCTCCCGTAACAACCATATTATGTTACAATTTAAAACGCAACAAACAGCAACCACAGAGCAACCATCTGGAGAATTGTGCTGCACCTCACCAACAGAATGATCAAACATACACTGAATAGATTTGACGTTCTGAGTCAGGACAACGTAACTTAAGGTCGTACTAGCGTAGGTAGAATTAAATCACTAAAATATCTTAAATCGGCATAAATAAACAAAGTGACATTGTGATTTCAACTTGAAAAACATACTTTACCGGCCATCTTAACAAAATAATTGCAATTATAATTGATGGTCTAATATATTTACAAAATAAGACCAACTTTTAAATCACGAAAGTAGTGGAAGTTTACTTTAATTTGTAGTAAATTTTCCGTAGTATTTGTTACATTACTTTTACCTATAGGTCACCGGACATTTCGAAACTCTTTTAAAACCTTTCGAGTGTGCTACCACCGAAATATCAGGAGAGAAATATGTGACTAAGTCTAAAATAATTCCTATGGTTCATTGTTTGGAAAATAGATTAGATGATTTTGAATCATACTATGCCAACTTTTTGGCTGTTAGACTGCTTGTTATCTGCAATGAACAAGAGATTTGGGGTGGATGATAATAATTATAGAATCTCCATTTCTAATATACTTGATCCACGGTTTAAAACCATTCATTTCAAGAATCCCACTGCTTGTGCTAGAACAATAGAAAAAATGAAAACGATGTGTGCTGGAGAGCGATCATCAGAAGAATCAAATGAAGGTGCGCATACAGTTGGAGCTGACAAGCCATTTGATTTCTGGCAGACTCACGCGGCAAGAGGAAGAAGAAGCAAAGTTCTGGTAAGAATTCGTCAGAAGTTACTTTATATCTAGCGAATCCAGTTAGCCCCCTGAAGTCAAAGTTACAATGGGAAGAGATGAAGACCATTTTTCCTGGGATCTACAAACTGACACGGCAATATCTTCTCAACATGGCTACATCAGTACCTTGTGAAATGTTATTTTCTAAAGCTGGTGCTACCATAACTCAAGATAGAAATCGCTTATCAGGAAAGTACGTGCAAAGACTTGATTTTTTTGCCAGTGTTTCAGACGATGTTTAGTTCGAATAGACATTAAATAGAATTTATAAGTTTTCACTTTTCTTCATTTTCAATTATTTTTAATATGTAATCAATATCGTATTCAGTGATTAAGTCTTCATTCTTATAATAAAATATATGTAAAATATATATTTGTTATGTATCTCATCAACTTTCCTTGGGTCTTTTCTCATATTCCCTCACCTCCACTTCTTTTCTCATATCCCCCACCCCCGCATTTCGACTTTTTAAAAACATGAATCATGTGAAATGTATTGTACTAATTTTTGTGATCAAATTACATCTTTTTACTGTTAAAAACTGCTTGAATTTCAGCTCGACCTTTAAAAAAAATCTCGGAAATATATAAGTTGTCAAACTCGGAAATGTTAAAATTTAACTGAAAATAGATTCTCTCTCTACCTTCAACTAAATTTTAACATTTCCAAGTTTGATAACCCCTGCATCGTCGTTACATGGTAAAATGTGTTTTCTTGGGTGCTAAAAAATGAATCTTAAAATATCGATATCATTCGATATTGGATCCGATATTATCGGAACAAAGATTGATATCGATAAGGAATATCGGAACTAAACCGATATCGCAATAATCTTAATCCCACCTTAATCTAGCACAGATTCTGAGAACACGAATCAGAGTCGTCATGGCAACAAGATATGACGGTTGTACAAAGACATAACAATAAACATTGCAAACACAATTCAATCATGAAAGTATACTGATATGCCATGGACACAACAATAAATACATGTACTTAATTACAATACGGAGTTAGCACAAAATAATAATATATGTACAAGAATTCCGTTAGAATTATTCAGAACATATGAGATTATCATGAACAGTTAAGATGCTAAGTATAAGAGAAGGAGGGGGGTACAATGAAAGAAGTACTGATTTGACTTTCTAAAAACAAACATGAAACACAACAATGAATATATATTTTTGTTTCATGTTGTATATGTATATACTTGAATAGGAGTTAGCATAAAATAATAATATATGTACAAGAATTCCATTGGAATTATTCAGAACACATGAGATTATTATGAACAACTCTTGCTTTCCTATAAAACGTTACTTAAAGTAACTCGAGGAATTAGAATTTCTTCCAAAAAACAAACGTCATTCATATTATCTTTCAAAACTCAATAACATTTTAGGCAGGAAGATCACTGTGTTGGTTAATTTATATCTATAAACTTTTTAGATTTTTCATTAACCACCCGAATTTCATGATTATTTCCGTAAATATAATTCCATTCTCAGAAAAGTGGTCTATGCAGCTAAAGTAATGGAAAATGACAGACAGATAACAGAATAAAACAATGTGGAATATTATAAAGAATTGCACATCCCCTTCAGAAAATCGCCAAGAAAACATTTCCCTACTGGACAAATTGTATCAAATCCAACGAACATCGCAAAGTTGTTTAATTCTTATTTCTCAAAAATAGGTAAAATATCGAAATCAGTAACTCAAAACCAATGTCCACCAATTACATCCACACACGTACCGCATTCTATGTTCACTTCCGAGACTAATTCTAGTGAAGTTATGAGTGTCATCAGTCCTTTTAAAATGAAGTATTCAGCAGGGATAGATGATATACCCGAATTTATAGCAGTCTTCCTCTCACGATATATTAAATCCACTCTTTCATGTTTTCAATAGCTCCTTGTCAGAATGTGTGTTTCATGACGTATTTAAAAAAGCTAAAGTGAAACCATTACATAAGAAAGGAAATAAACGTGATGAAAATTATCGTCCCATATCACTATTGCCAATTTTCTCGAAAATCCTGGAAAAACTCTTCTATAAGAGACTTTTATACTTCTTATCGCATAATAATATTCTCTCAAACGATCAACACGGTTTCAGGAAATCCTTTTCAACTACCAGCGCCATATTTTCTTTTCTAAATGATGTAACAAATTCTCTTGACCATGGAGATAATCCACAAGGTATTTTCGTTGATTTTTCGAAAGCATTCGATGTAATCGATCACGACATTCTTCTCTCAAAACTGCACTCATACGGCTTTCGTGAATTGCTACATCAATGGCTAACTTCCTGCTTGAAAGATAGGCATCAGCAAGTAGAAATTTCTCATGTTCAAAATAAGTATGTCAATATTACCTTTCAGAAACAAATCCACTTGCGGAGTTCCTCAAGTTTCAATTTTAGGACTTATCCTCTTTTAATTGTACGTAAATGATATGTAATCCACTACACCCGATTGCAAAATGGTTATCTTTGCTGATGACACAAATCTACTATGTAAACATGTCAACGCGCAATATTCTCTATCTAACCTCTTGTCTTGGTTTTATTCAAATCGCCCCCACGTTATTACTGATAAAACAGTATCCATATCATTTCGCAATAGAGTAACGAAATCTTTTCCTCCTACATCCCTTTCGCTAAACGGAACCCTAATAAAATCAGTCAAGATAACAAAATTTTTAGGGTTTTATATTCAGGACAACCTTAAATGGAAGTACCATATTGATAATTTGAATTCCAAACTAAGCAAACTATGCTACGCATTACGAATTTTACCCAACGTTTCTAGTCAACTCATTTCTCGCTGCGTGTATTTTGCAAATGTATGTTCTCATTTACGGTACGGCATTACCTTCTGGGGCCAATCCACTCAGAGCATTCAAACTTTTAGAATTCAAAAGAGAATAATTCGGATTATTTGTAAATCTCACCCCCGAAATTTGTGTAAACCTTTATTTAGAGAATTAAATATTCTCCCTCTCCCTTGCATATACATTTATGAAGAAGTCGTGTTTGTTAAAACAGGACTATTAAAATCCCACCCCTGCTTTAGAAGAAATAGTCTAGTTCACGAACACGTCCTGGCGTGTCACCATCTCTTTGCCAAAGAGGACCTTATCATTCAGGAATAATTTTGTATAATTCCCTCCCCAACATCTAAAAGATACAAATAAATTGAATATCTTTAAATTCGCGGTTAAAAGCTTTTTAATGTGCTATTGTTTCTATAATGTGAAAGGCTTTACAGATTTTAATAAATGAAATTAATGAGAGTTTCAATTTCCTAATAAATATTGTTTTACGCTTGACTTCGGATGAGTGATGTTAATATCTCTTATACTTTATCACGCCATTGATATTGTACTCTAGATATTGATTAAATTCCTTTTTCATGCATGTTGATTTTGCTCCTTTTGTTTATTAATAGTTTGTTTCTAACTGTACGAAACCTTGGCACGGTTGTGTGCATTATCTCTGTAGCCCCAACCCAGCCCGGGTTTTACTCCGGTTTTTCTCCGGGTAGTGGCGGATTTTCCTTGGACGGGAATTTCATTAATACTTTTGTTTTATTAATTTCGAATTGTTACTGCTCTAATATCTACAATTTATTTTGAATAATAAATGGATAACAGTAGGTATTTATTAAATAATTTCTTTTGTAAATATTAAATCCGCCACTGCCCACGGGCCGTTGATCGGAATTGATGGGATAGTCCCTTGCTTGTTTCCGGAGAGTAACTTAGTTTATTGCCCCCCCCCCCACGTGGTCATACGCAGTTTGTGACTGCTTTTTTGAAAATAAAGTTTATTTATAACAGGTTAAGATGCTAATTATAAGAGAGGGGAAGTACAATGGAAGAAATACTGATTTGACTGTCTAAAAACAAACAATTTACTGTCACTGCCTTTTTATGTTTTCAATAACGAATTGATATAAATGCAAGTTATGTTGTCGGTATCTGTCTTTTTGTTTACAGTGGATCCATTTGTAATAATATGCAAGGACTATTTAATATTTCTTTTTCTCCAGTTTTTTTCCCTATCAAGTATTTTTGTTTCAGGAAAATTTCATGAATACTAATTTTGAAATCAGATAAGACTAATTGTACATTTGCCATGGAGAGGTCTGAGTATGTTGAATAGATGGAAGAATTACTGAGTGACAGCAAAACTTACAAACGTGGAATAAATTACAGAACAGCCACTACTACAGGAGGTTGAAATGACAAGGAACTGAGTATACCGGTCTCCAACACTTCCTGGGTAGATAGTGGGTGTCTGGAGAACCGTCTCACCTAGGTACCGGAAATATAGAATATTACACGGATTAAATGATTTAAATCAAGTTATTAACGTTGAAAGAAAATCTTCTACACGTGTTCATTTTCCGTCGAGTTGAAAGAAAAGGCTAGACTACAATCGTACTCTTTGGGCGTTGTTTGATATTGCTGGAAATGTTTGAAATGAATACACTAACATTGCCTACTGGGAAGAGGTAATGAACAATACTACATTGACAACACCGCGCTTTTGCTCCATTGGTTACATCTCATTACTTTTCTGTCACTTAGGAACGAACATACTTCTTCGCAGTTTTCAGCAAGAAAGTAGATGATTCTGGAAACTATGGCGCCTAAAAAGAATTACGTGCCCTAATTTACATTGGGTCTCCAGGGCCACTTTTAAATCAAGGGTGCCAAAGCGACGAACACAATTCTCTGTAGCGTAATTTTACCCATTTGTCAAACAGTGAGTTAATGCTTCAACAAATTGTAACAAAGGGATGAATACTTCATAGACACCAAGGCCACATTTTGGTTTTCGCCTAGGGCGTCCTACGTTTTTACCGATCCTCTTAAGCAGACGCCAATTATTTTCACGACTCGCTCTTGCGGAAAAGAAACATTATCATATAAATCAGTTGTCTACAATTTTCTTGCGTACATAACCTATGTCATTTATTACGCACTACATTGTTTTTCAATAATAATTGTAAGAAATTCATTGTTTTCTCATACAGTTGTGTTCGGTAAAATCCAACAATTCCTATTCGTGTTAAATCCGCGCCATTGCCTTTGGACCCTTCGAACGGAATTGATTGGATCAGGGGTGGATTGGTGAAAAGAAATTGTATTTTGTGAACGTTTCTTTTGTATGTGTGTTTCGTTGCGCATGCCTTTAGTTTCATTGAGCAGACAGCAGAATCGTAAATTACCTTAAAATAGTTTTATTTTTCACAAAACGTTCCAAATCTTCCCATAGGTACCCCAGATAACCCAGCCCCCATCCGTCCAGAAAAATAATCTGAATGTGCAGCAGAACGGGATGGTCTCTTATTTGTTTCCGGAAAGTTAATTAGTTTATTGTCCTCTACGTAATCATATGGAGTTTGTAAGTGTTTTTTCAGGGTTTTTTTTTCTCTCTTACGGGATGGTAAATTTTTTTGTTTACCATTTAACAACTTATCATGTTGCTCTTCAGTTTAAATATATTAGTAATTGTAACAAACTTATATTTCAGCGTTCTCTGTATTTCAGAATCTCTATCTAGTCAACATTAATCTTACCTAATTTGCTGGAATCAGAAGAATCAACTCCGCTGCATTCTTGAGCATTTCACGACACAGCAACTTACAGCATTATGCACCACATATTTGAGCACATCGCCGAAGCCGCTATGTGAGTGGTGACCGGGTGGTGACATCCTACTGCTCGCTACGGCTTTACTTTGCATCGTGTTACAACACAAAAAGTTCTAGGTATACATTTCATTGTCACGATTGTTTCTACATTCTCACTTGTAAAACTCTTATTTGTTTTGAAGAAATGGCTATGAAGAACATCGTTGTATTCGGCGGCAGTGGTCAAGTAGGACTAAAAGTTTGCGAAGAAGCTTCGAAACGAGGTAAAGTTTCATTACATCTTGATTTTTTTTCCGACTCCATATAAATATTCAGTATTTTTTGTTAGGCTGTGGTTTATGGTATTGCTTTATATCATGTTGCCGGTACCACCATACCGGCGAAATGCTTACTTCGACATTTGATATTTTGTAGGTATTTTAGTTCGTGCTGTATCTAGGGATCCTGCTCTCTACCCTGAAGGACTAAAATCAAAAGTGGAAATAGTGAAAGGCGATGTGACCAACGTTGAGGATGTAAAGAATGCTTTGAAAGATCAAGAAGCTGTCATAGTGACTTTGGGAACTAGGAATGATTTGGGTGAGAGAAAATGTAATAAGACACTTTGAAGAAAGTTTTAGGAAATTTTTACTACTAACATTTTATTTGTTTATTTCAGGTCCGACAACTGCCTTGTCTCGAGGCATGCAGAATATAATTGATGTGATGAAGATATATGATATTAAAACAATATCTGTTTGTTTATCTGGTTTGTATTCTATTTTTTAATACTTCAATTCAACATGATTTTCATATATTTAAAAGAAAGTTCGATGTCCAAAAAGTTAACACAAAAATTGCATGGAATTTTAAGTATGTTACTTGAATGAGAGTTAACTGTGGGTTAGGATTTGCTCCCTTTTTGCTGAAAATGTATTAATCATTCTTTCACTGAGCTAATGCCGGAGTAATTCACTTAAGCACAATTACATTACTTGAGTTCACATAGTTTAGTTTTTCTGTAACAAATTATTCTTTCATCTGGTGCTGAATGCTGATTCCATCGAAATTGCTTTATTCATGGTAGAGAGAAGAATATTACATTAGCTCAACTAATGGTAGAATTAGAAGTAGAAAGGATAGGAAATTAGGTTCCAGTGGACTCCACTACTTAATGTAGCAATTCCCTGAATTTTTCTTTCATTTAAAAATTATTGATTTCATTGAGAATTTTATTCAAATTAAGTACAATTTCATTTCAATTAAGATTGTCAAAATTCCTGTAGAGGTTGAAACCAATTATGTAAACAATTATTATATAATATATTACTTTAAGCATGTTTTTATTACATGACTTTGCTCAATTTACCCTATGGTCAGAAATACCTTACTCCTGCCTACAGTTGTATGTGATTAGAGCTTTGCTGTTCGAACAACATGGTGGCATGATATACTTGCCAATCAAATTATTCTTTGTTAGAATTTCAAAGTTTAACAATCAAGGTTTAAATGTGACTAAGTTAATCCTTTCCCAAACATTAAGTTTAAACTGTTGCTGGATCAGTCATAATAATTTTACTTCATTTTCAAATTAATGTTATTGTTGCCAAAAAGGTTTACACTCTCAAATTTTCTGTTTGTTTAAATTTCATATTCATAAAATATTCTTATATTTGATTGTTTGGCCAGTGTATAATTTGTTACACTCAGAATAGGGCTTATTCATATTTACAAAGCAATTCGTTTGATTTTTTACATTTTCTGACAGTGGGGAAAATTGATCTATTAGTATTGTAAGTAAACACTTAAAGTAATCTATTAATTATCTCAATTCAAGAACCTTTTCTTGTTTTGTAATTCATTATATTTTGAAGACGTAACTTGCTGAAATAAATTATTTTTAACATATAATAAAATATAAAAAATAATATAACATAAATTAATTATTTTTAATAATTTTAATTTAATTAATTGTTATGCAATTTTGTTTCTTTCATTTTATTGCAAAATTGTGCAGAGTGATAATAGGAATGCGTCCTGCACATTATGCATGATTAGGCTTCATTGTTGTACGAGATCACACATACGAGCAATTTTGCAGTGTGTCATACTAGACTTAAACCTGCATCCAAGGGCTTAACAGGTTGCATACATGGGCCACTAAGCTACTATGGTACTTAATATTTGCTCTACATAAAATGTTGAAGTTGGTACTACAGTTGTATAAGTGAATTGTGTAACACAAGATAATATTGGGTATATTTTTAACTTGTTCAATTTGTGTAGCATCTAATGCACCAGGCTCAGCAAGCCTGGATCCATAGGAATCCAAATTAAGTGAACAATCAAAATTTGCTTGTTAAAGAAACAACTGAGAACTGTTTTGAGTGTGATGCAAACATAAGACATAAAAAGGGCATGGAAATTAATTAATAATTGTCATCAAGATCCACTATGAAAATCTAGGAGAGCTGGTATCATGATTTCAACAACCTGATATTTGTATAAAGCAAATCATTCTATAACATTTATCAAATATTTCTGAAAAAAGTATTTTTTTTATGTTATGATAAGTTAGTGCTAGTGTAGTAGAATCCCATTTCTCCAAACTGACTGGGACCAGCAGGGATCCAGACTATGGAAATCTAATTAATTTGTATAAAAATGGAAATAAACAATAATGCAATGTGCTGTAGAGATTCTTGAAATGTTTCTGTATGAAAAAGGCTCATTAGAAATGGTTATAAAGACTGAAAATTCAAGGGAAAAAAATGTCCTTGGAGTGTTGAAGATGTCTACGCAAATAGCCACTGCCCCTCCCATCATAACTAAAGCCTATGGAATACTTCTAGGATATAATTTTGAATTTTCTAGTTATATTTCATTCCAAAGAATAGTATATTGAATTTAAAAAATGTAATAATTAGGAGCAAACTTAATTATAACAAGGCAATTTTAGCAATATACGCCACTTACAAACCAATACATTTAAAACTTGTCTTGAAATTTAGGGTAACATGATAATATTAGCAATCTAGACAAACTCTGAAATGAGGTTATGCATTTTCTCATTACAGTACAAAGTTTAATGGGAATGTAAAGAATATTCATTGTATTGGAAGTGCTTCAAAAGGAGAAGCAAAGAAACCAATATGGGGTGCACCCGTAATTAGGATGTTGAGTTAACTTAAGGCAAATTGTTGGTTAATTGGTTGTGTTTTTTTCGAGGAAGGGTGTTAAACAACTTCTCAAGCCATTAAGTTTCTTGAGTTGATGAGGTTCTAGCAATTTCTTTCCATTTGTACAGTAGTTTTTGCGAGTTGTAGTTTAGTCTGGTTTCCTCAGCAGTGATTAATTTTAATGAAATTTAATTTATATAATAAATTTTTTCTTTTTACACACACCACTTAATTTACCTTTCAGGATCAGAGTGAGGTACCCTTTAAATGTACTCCTGACCAAATGGTAAATTTGAGTGAAGTCGAGAGTAAAAAAAAACGATTTAATTAAATTTAGTATGACGTGAAATTTCTTAAGAACATCAACAAAATTTAAGTAAGTTAGTTTCCATTATATTTCTAAATTGTTTGTGTTTTGCAGCTTTCTTGTTTTATGAAATTGCCAAAGTTCCTCAAATATTCAAAGATATCAATGAAGAACATTTGAGGATGTTCAATGTGCTGAAAGAAAGTGGACTCAATTGGATTGCAGTGTATCCACCACATTTTACTGGTAAGCCTAGTTGTACGAATGTAATATTGCTGTATTTTCAATATGGATTAAAAATATCCAATTTTTTTCCAAAACTTTAATGAAAAGTTTTGGAATAATGGTGAAAGTATGATGGTTCGTTGTAATGTGTATATTTAGGAAGAAAAACTCTTTAATAAAAGGAGAATATTATAAGAATATATCGAATTACATCCTACTTACATCCCCATAATGAGTCACATATTCTTACTCCCATAGATGTAGAAGTAAAGTTGGCTAGTTCATGAAGCATAAAATTACATATATGTATGTTGAGTATTTCCCTTATATATTGTACCTTTCCTGAGAGAGCATATTTGACGTATTAACTATTTTATATTATCTTACAAAAAAAGTTTGTTTCCACAAAACCGATCTTTTATTTTTTGCATGAGGAATTATTCCATCCTGAAATTTTATATTAATGTATTGTTAAGAAAATGTAATTTTTGTTATAGATGAGACCTCCCCTGAGTATACAGTGAAGCATGATAGTTCACCAGGACGAACCATATCAAAAATTGGTTTGGCATCATTTATGATCGATTGTCTTCAACAACCTGAACATTATCAAAGTGTGTGTGGAATTACTCAGAAAGACACCTCTGTGACACAAAAGACATAAAAACTATGTTAACCAGTGAAAGGAGCATGCATTGTTTGGAGAAGAGAAAGTATGTCTGATATAACTATTGTAATCATATTATATAAACAAAAATAAATATTTTTATTAGTCTTCAGTTGATTGTGGTATTCTTATAATAGATATTTCTTTTCTAAAGTAAGTTTTACGTGTGGAGACATTATTATTGAAAATTTGTTTGGAAGACTCTATATTTTCAGGACGTAAGGGTGGGGGCAATGGAGGTGGGGGAGGCGGAGGAGTGGGTGGAGAAGAAGGCAACACGGAGGGACTCAACACCTTATTTCCATGAGGAAGAAGTACAGAACTCATTTTCTTCTGCAAATCGTCAACTAATACACCTTTCTTTTGATAATTCCTCTGATTCCCTCTAGTACCAGAAAACCCAAATATAGAAACTGGAGGGCATTCAATGTAACCCAACTTCTTGTAAAATTCTTGCTGGTCAAGAGTTGACAGGTACACAGAATCCATTCCTTGGCTGAATAGACAGATAGTAATTCTTAGAAAGAAATCAGGTAAAACATAAGGGTTTGGGAAATAATGTACTTTACCTCACTGCAAACTTTTCAGTTTCATTCATTAACAATCGTCCTAATCCTTTACCCCTGCATTGAGGATGGATGACTACTGTAAGAAAATAATAAGTTTATCACTTAGGTGCTGATTATGAAATATAACTGGAAATTAACAATTACACACCAGATTCAACAAAACATGCTCGTGGAATTCCATTGATAGCAGAAATTTTACTATGACCCACAACCTTATTTTCCACTGTCAGAGCTAAGCACGTTGGTAATGCATCACATGACATTTGAAGAGTTCTCATTCTGTAAATGGCCACTGAAGATTATTACCCGGATATGAGAGATAAGAAAGCAATATCAATCTGATACAACCTTGCAGTTTTGCTTCGGGGCCACTCCATGTTTATCAAATCACAACATTCTGCCATAAGCTGGGGATTCTGATGAATTAAAACTACTGGCATTTTATATAAAAGTGTTACAGTTCACCTTTTCAGACAGTTCCACACGAAACTAAGAAATAAAACTAAATTATTTCTAACCCGGCCCACAGCCAGTGACTGCATGGTGGCTAACCTCATTGACCTAAAAATAGTTCAGAGAGATTTCGAGACTGAGTCCTGAAGCACGCTATTGTACGTTAAGAGTGAAGAATGTCGGTTAAGTAGGACACAGTGTAGTGTATTATTCACTTGGACTTGTCCTCTTTTTTTAGAAACGTAAAATCTTAAAAAAGTAAATAATCAAGGATCTAGAAGTACTTGGTGAAAATTACAGAATGCACTACATTCCTTGTAGGAACCCTCAGAGTTTCCTCAGAGCAATCGGTAGATAGCGTTGCGACGCACTGATTGCAATTAGAGACCTTATATGAGAGAGAACAGTCAGCCGTGTCTTCAAATTTAGAGCTCGTAATTTTTTATAACAGCTACATTTACTTCGCTCAATTCCCATAGCCTCTTTGGCGCTAGTTGTCACTTATTGCTCGCCTCCTATTGGTGGAATACGAAGAGGGAGGGAGACACGATACAATCATGTAACCAACTACAGATGATTGAAGCCAATATGGGAAACTATGCGTAAACTTTTCCGGATATACGAAAAATTTCGCATTATATTTACTTCCCTGACAGTTCTCGCTTCATTAAAGTCTCTGATTACAATGAGCTATCTTATGTCTTCTTCGAAGTAACCTAGCAAAGTGGCCCCTGGAAGACGGCATGACGTAGGAACCAGACAAGGCTGCTATATTCGATGGGTAAGTTAATTTCAAGCACGTTTTTGCGACCAAAAATTAGAGATCAAAACATCACTTATTGCATAGATGTGCTCATAGAATTTATCATATAATACCTTATTCGCTTAATTTCTTTTACGCCTTCCGACCCCTAGGTATATTAGGTCTCTAATAGGTCTCTTTTCTCGATGTCATAAAATTCACAAGTTCATATTAAATGGTCAACATCTTTCCCTTTTCCGTACAAACAAATGTCCGTCTTTCCTTCTCTATCCTCTTTAAATATTCTTTGAAGTTTCCATGTTCAGTGGGTCTGCCTAATTCCTGTATGCAGTAGATGAACCAAACATTATTTTCTGTAAATCCCACATCTGTTAAGATCCTATACAAATTTCGACCTTCCTTTTCCACATCCCGCCGTATTTGCCAAGCCCATTATCATTTTCTTTGTTATCTTAGTTTTAAACCTTATCTTCTTTTCTGTATTCCTCGCCATTGATTATCACGCTGCCGCTCTTTTTCAATCAATATCTAAACCTATTTTGTGCAAATGCGCGTCAATTGGCATCACACCTAACAAAACCTCTACAGCCTTTGTCGCTACTGTTAAATAGCATCCATTTAAATGCAACAACGATATCTGTTGTTTGCTGTGTAGCATCCTATCTAAGTAGATGTTTCTAAATCAAACACACACTCCATAGCTTACTATCGGTCTTTCTCCTTTATACAATTTAATAACTCCTTCGTTAGGACATTGTTCATATTGTACCCTACACACAGCAAACTATCATACAACTATTTGACATTGTCTTGTACGTAAACTATGTGTTTTGCGAAACTCAATTTGTCATCAATAACTATTTCTAAATATATATGGCTGCGTACGACACCCAGGATATGCCATCTAGGGTTTCGTCTTGAGTCCTTGGTATTTCCAAACAGCATGTCTTTCGTTTTTGTCCATGATATTATCAAAAACTTAAGTCAATTGCTCCTCGCAACATTCCAAAGCTGTAAATCCTTTCTTTATACTTTCCTTCGCGAGTTTTCATTGAGATATATGTCATCCTCGTCCGCCATCACTTTTGTCCTGTGTAACCGTATTGCTTTCAATGCAGTATTTATTAACACATTTCAATATGTGTTGTATATGAACCCTTGGGAGATTCACCGTGTTCAGTTTAATTATGTTTTCTTGGAAAACTGTATCTGCCACAGAAATACGAAGTTATTAATTTCATTAGTTTACTGTGTCTTCCCATATTACCTAAGCCTTCAAGCACCAGTTGCCACGAAGCATAATCAAACACTCCTTTAGCATCCACATATTTCTGTTGGAATTTTATTATCGGTTGGAATTTTCTGAACGTGCAAATAGTATTCACTGAATACAAGCTAATTGTTTCAAAGTATACTTAATAAAATATTTACGTGATTTTAAAAAGTATTAAACTAAACTGACGCGTCAAATGCTTGTTTCTTCAAAAACTAACCCACTACTGCTTGCTCGCTTCCCATGACTTGCCAGCTGATGCTCGCGGTCAAATACCGCACAATTTATTCATCCCCTTCCACCGAAGGACGAACCCGAGCGCAGGAGAAAATAGGATATTGCGAAGGAGCTATGGTTTTCTTATTTATACCAAGTAACATCATTATTACTTACAAGATAACAACAGGAGTTTTCAAAGCTTCCACGCAAAAGTTAATTTATGAGGTAACCCTTCGGCGCTAGCTACGGTTGTGAATAAGCTCTCCGTATTTTTCAGTTTAATCTTCCTAATTATTTTATTTTTTCGAGTTGTTGTATTTAGTTCCTACCTTTATTGTAGTGTAAAAATTTGTTTGTTTTGTGTGTGTTAAGTGGAAAAAATATTAAAAACGTATCCTAAGGTTTATCAAACCTAACGGACCTAGCATGCTTCGTATTGTTTTCATTAAAGTGCTTTTCAAAGGTGTGATAAAGTTTACGTAAGTACAAACGGAATCATTAATTTAGTTTCTTGGTGCATCAGGAGAAAACATTAGCGTGCATTTTGATTTTCTCGTGCATATTCTATCTCATATTCTTAGATTGCGGTGAACCTCACCGCCAGGTAACAGATTAATCATGTTACGTCGAATGAAAATGGGAGACGGGACCGGGGATCGAACCAGGGACCTTGATCTTTGCGCGCTCATGCGCCTACCGACTGCGCCATCCCGTTCGCCACCCGTGCCCGTCTACCAAGTTACTTGATACATTATATTGACACACGGATCAGTACTCTGGAAGAGGTCAATAAGAACACGATCGGCAGTTTGACTAGTCAGGAATTCTCGCCGTTCTTCCAACTGCTATCACCCGGTTAGACCAACGACTCATGCACCACCCCAACTCTTCACTCAGAATAGGTTTAGTGTGTTAGATGACATGTCCTTGTTTCCTCCCTTACCTCCTCGTTTCATCCCCTCCTGTCCAGTACCCAAAACTGTTCACAAACCACGCATTGGTAACCACAGCCGCCCAAAACCACGTAAAGTAGTGTTACCCATAGATGAAGTCAACACTTTCATTCAGAAATCAAACGTACTCATATTCGCTGATTCGCACGGTCGTCAGATGTCTTCCGTTTTGCGTGGATTGCTTCCTAGCCAATTCTCAGTCTCAGGTTTCTTTAATCCAAACGCTCGTTTGGCTGAAGTTATGCGAGAACTCACAGTAATCTTCGTAGGTGGGCAGAACGATATTAGCTTGGGTGGTCATTTCAACGCGTCTGAACCTCTACAAAAACTAAAAACGGCCTCTCAGCACACAAACATAGTACGCTTTAGCCAGCCTCCACGTTTCAACGTTCCACAAATAAACCACAAAATTATCCTGGCATACATCTCCTTAAAACGTCACCTGGCAGACACGAAAATCATATTTTTTGATTTGCAACCACACCTGACTGCCAAGGACTTTACCCAGCACATTTTACATCTCAGACCGTCCGGGAAACATCATTTCGCTTCTCTCCTAGCTTGACATCTGACCTCACATCATCCATCTACCCCTTTACCCACTCCTACACCTCCTCCTACCTCATCATCACCTCCTCCCATCTCTTCTATCTCCACACCCATTTCTTCTCCAGTCCCCGTTCTTTCACCTACCACTTCCTCATTTCCCACGTCATCTATTTCTAAATCAACATCTCCTCCCGCCCCCATACACAGTTACAACTTGCGCTCAAAAGTACTATGTGGTACTCGAAGGTGACAATCGCGTTCAGGTGCAATGTGCGGGCTTGATCCGGAACTAGAAGCTGTACCAAATTCAATTTCCTCTCCACAATCTAACGTCAATTCCACTTCTCGTGAATCACAAACTCTGCGAAAATAAAATAATTATATTTCAACATAAGGTCCAATCCCTTTCAAACAAATTGACAGACATTGAAATTCTGGTACACGTAAATCCATTCGATTGCTATACCTCACAGAACATTGGCTTTTAACTAACAATATCAATGACACTGTTAATTATTATTTTGGAAGTTCTTACTGTTGGAAAAATTTTAAAGGAAAAAATCCCCACGGAGGTACGTGTATCTACGTTCGCATTGATATTTTATCTTCTCCACTGCCAGGCTACGAGAACTTCTGCGTAGATAGTGTGTTCGAATTTTCTGCAGTTAATCTGACCGACACCGGCATTATTGTTTTGTGTATTTACAGACCTCCCCAATTAGGTCTTGACATATTTTTTCGGAACTTCGAAATTGTTTTAAAACATATTACACATAAATCTACTAAATCTATCGTTATATGTGGTGATTTCAACATCGATTTCTTGAGTACATCCGACACTGCACATTCACCAATTAATCGATTCAAGAATCTTATCGACTCTTCAACCTTATTACTACGATAACCGACCCCACTCGCCTCTCCATCTCATCTAAAACATTACTAGATCAAATTATCGTCAACAATGGAATCTCGTATCTCTCTGAAGTGTTTAACACCGGGTACAGTGATCACCTTTCTCAAGTATTGACTATTAATAATAAACTAAAACCGCTTAAAATCCTTTACAAATTAACAAGAGAGTTTAATGACACAAATCTATCCTTATTGATAAACTATTTGCGAGAAGAAACATGGAAAGATGTTTAAAATTGCCAAAACACCGACGACAAATTCAATGTATTTATCTCCAAATTACTGAAACATTACAACTCATAAAATGCAAGTTAATTAACACAAAGGAATAAAATAGATGGACCACCCAAGGAATAAGAATTTCTTTAAAAAACAAAGGCCGTTTATACTATCTTTCAAAACTCTATAACCAACCACCCGAATTCCAGATTATTTTCGTAAATATAGGACTATTCTTTGAAAAGTAGTCTATGCAGCTAAAGTTATGGAAAACGACAGGCAGATACAAAAACCGAACGAAAGTTATATGGAATATTGTTAAAAATTACACGTCAACTTCTTAAATCACAAAGAAAACATTTCTCTATTAAACGATGGCAAAATCGTATCAAATCCTCAGGATATCACAAATTTGTTTAATTCTTACTTCTCGGAAGTAGGTAAAATAACGAACTCAATATATCTAAATCAATGTCCTCCAATTATATCCATTCACGTACCCAATTCTACGTTCACTTCCGAATCTAACGTCAGTGAGATTAAAAAACCAATTTTCAACAGCTATAGATGATATACCAGAGTTTATTGTTAAGTTTTCGTTCCACGTTATATTAAATCCACTCATAAATATTTTTAATAGTTCTTTATCGGAAAGGGTGTCTCCTAACATATATAAGAGAGCTAAAGTGAAACCTTTACACAAGAAATAGAACAAACTTAATGTTGGAAATTATCGACCAATATCTCTACTTTCTATTTCCTCAAAAAATCCAGATAAATTGTTCTATAAGCGTCCTCTAGATTTTTGTGAAAAAATAACATTCTTTCTGACGATCAACACGGTTTTATAAACTTTTTCCCGCTTCAAACGCCATATTTTCTCTCTTAAACGATATTAACTTATCTCTTGCCGGTGGAGAAAATCCGCAGGGTGTTTTTCTTGATTTCTCCACAGCATTCGAAGTCACCGGTCACAAAATTCTCCGTTCCAAATTGCATTCTTTAGGTATTCGTGGACTTCCACATCAACGGCTAACTTATTTAAAAGTTACATATCAAAAAGTCGAAATATACTATACTAAAAATAAAGTATTTAGCGTTGTCTTTCAGAAAAAACACTTATTTGTGAAATATCTCAAGGTTCAATTCTCCGCCCTTTACTCTTTTTATTGTATGTGAACGACAAGCCATCATCCACATCAGATTGCAGGATGGCTCTTTACGCTAATGACGCTAATTTACTATGTAAACACGCTCAAAACGTTTTGTCCAACTTCCCGGTTTGGTTCCATGCAAATCGTCTCATTGGAGACACTGAAAAAACTGTGTATATGTCATTTCACAATAGTATCACAAAATCTTTACCCCAAGTTTCTCTTTCTTCGAACGTGACACGATAAAAAAAATTACGAACATAAAATTCTTCTTCTTATCTGGCAAAACAGCCCTATGCGAGCTTTGGCATAATCGGAGGGAAAAGCTCACGCGATTTCTTGACCACGGTACTAGAAGGTAGGTATGTCAGCATCTCGTGAGAGATGATACAACCCGTGAGAACGGGCGTCGTTTTAATTAAATAACGGACACGGTACTCTTTAGTTTCGGTAAAACAATGCCCCGAGTGAGGATTGAACTCACGACCTTAAGATTATAAGACTTACGCGCTGCCTACTGCGCCATCGAGGATCCTATGATAAGTTTTTTTTATTAAATGGGACAGAGTATACTTTCGTTTCTGTAAAACAATGCCCCGAGTGAGGATTGAACTCTCGAGCTTAAGATTATAAGACTTACGCGCTGCCTACTGCGCCATAGAGGCTCCTATGACATATTTTTTTTATTATATGGGACAGAGTATACTTTCGTTTCTGTAAAACAATGCCCCGAGTGAGGATTGAACTCACGA
>NNCF01130573.1:183369-195289 GCA_002313205.1 Laupala kohalensis | reverse complement strand
AAAAAATCTATAGATTTATGGCCGTTTGGTGACAGTCAAAGGTGGAATCGTTCCACAGTATGCCCTTAATCGGTATGTCAATGAAGCCCACGGTTACACGGAGAGAAATTGATTGGTAAACCTTCCCAGGATAGCGGATCAAGTCGCAACGAAGTTGCAATCCGATAAATAAATGTTCCCCATTTCTTCTAGATTTATGTTCACAGAATATTATGTGGAAATGAATCTTCGTAAAATATTCTCGAGGAAATACGCAGGAAAAGTTGTTCTAAGTCATTGATGCGATGAGCAAGATTCAGCAGACGTATGCGCGGGAACAGATAATACGTCAGATAACTTCTTCATCCCAAAATACACGTATTTAGAGTTTTATCGAAGTCATCGGAATCGTTTTCGAGAAGATTTCCAGAAACATACAAATGTACAAACTTCGGTACATCATTTGCTACAAATGGTTAATGGTGTTATATTCTGTTTTTCAATAAACTTGAAATAGAAAATCATTCTACATACTTCCCTCCTGGGCAGAGAAGGCCACTGAAGATAGTTTAAGTCGCTTCGACATTTTAAATGAAGTATTTGGTTTTTTAGAAGATGTCGGGTTAAAAACTAATGAAGCAAGGAAAAAACCCATTCATTCCAACAAGAAGCGTAAACGAACTCTGACCAACGAAGGAACATTACAAAAAATGAATGTGTCGTGACCTTCATCATTTTCAAGGGTACACGTCTCGTGAGAAAGACTCAAGGTCAACCGTTGAAAACGAAGACACGACCCGATGTTCGACCTCCCTCACACCAGAGAGCAGCAGAGGCGTTGTGACAAATGTAAACAGAGCTTGACGAACACTTTTCCAAAGTGATTAGCACTTGAAAAGAAGGGGTGTACCACGTTGCGTAACAGTGGGTTTGGATGTCGATCCTTACTATCTTTTTCCTTTGCTTCCAAATACATCATTTGACACGTCNTATATATATATATATATATATATATATATATATGTAAATGTTAATAAAATGAAAATAAAATGTTAAAGGAAATACTACTTATTGTACATCTCGAACTCATTAAATGTTTTCTCGTTACTCGTCAATTATGATTATGTAATCACTCCTCACCAGACATTGTTGATTCTGTCATGAGATTTGGTCCTCAAAACCATTGATCGATTCTTTTTGGAATTATCTAGAGTGAGATTAATATTCTCAGTGAATTAATACACCCACTAAATAGAAAACTACGATGTCGGAATTTGGAGAGGAGACTTAGATTTTTGGGAGGTCACGGGGTATGTGTTGTTTCGTGTGAAACGACACAATTTCAAAGCAAACTAGATATATTTAGAACCCAATGTAAATAAAATACCTATACTACATTTTTTTTACTTTGTAAGATTTTTTTTCTACTCTTTATGTTGCATTCAGAAGCACCACACCCCAAAATCCGCATCTCCTTATCTTTGAAAGTTTCAAGAGAATATTTTACAAAGATTAAAAAATTAATTCTCTTGGTAGAAAGCAAAATACGTCGAAGAAAGGTTTTATTAATTTTCCTATCACAATGAAATTGAATAAAATAAAAATGCCCGATTAATTCAATATCATTTTATTTAGTTAATTGATTAAATTTGAAGAAATGATGTGTTTTAGTAATCAAATAAGAAGCACTATCTTATATACTTAAAAGCGACATACGAAAATTTAAACAAAAAACAACTCACCACAATAAATCTATTCGTTTAACTCTTCGCCATTGACATTACCCAACTGTTTCGTATATTATTGGAGGCCGGTGAGTAAGGATGTCGTATCTGGAGTATGTTTCCCCCACGCCCTGCAGAATCACTGCTCTCATTTTCAGTTCGTCAAGAGAATGAATGAGTCTTATGGGACTCAACTCATCCCTGGTTACCTCCCCAGGGAGCAGTCAATAAAAGCTCTTTTCAGACTGCGATGAGGTCTGGGTGCGGCATTGAGGGTCAACCTCCCGGTTCCTAACGCCCACATCAAGCTACTCACTCGGAGAGGCATAGACGAACCGGCACACATTTCTTGTCTTGATTCACATTATTTGATTATGACCTCTCCTTAACAGGGTTTCAGTTTATCGGTCGTGTAACTTATTTCCACTTATTCTATGCTTAATGTATTTATTTCAATAAAACAAATGCCAATCAATTTCCTATAATTATTATTTTTGTATGATTATAATTAATGTTAAGTGATGTTTATCCATCTTATATTTTATCACACCATTGCTTAAGTACACTTAATGCTGATTAAATTACTTTGTTTCATGCATGTTTTTGTTTTGTTTCTTATTCTTCATAACTATTTATTTGTATACTCGTATGTCAGCAACCTTCGAATATTCTCTGTAGTCCCATCCAGTCCGGGTTTTTCTCCGCTTTTCCTTCGGGTAGAGGTAGATTTGTATACAGGAGGAAATAAAATGATTTTTTTCTTTTAAAATTAATCTCATCTGTTTACTTGTTTTTATATCTACAATTTCTTTGGGGAATATAATAATAGCACGTATTTGTTAAATATCTTCTATTAGAAATATTAATTCCACCACTCTCTTTGGACCTTTGATCGGAATTGACGGGATAGTTACGGGCTTGTTCCCGGAGAGTAAATTAGTTTATTGTCCCCACGAGGTCACACACAGTTAGTAACGGCTTTTTCATTATAACTGTATTAATGAATTTATTTAATAAACACATTATTTAGCGTATGTATCTTGATATGTTTTGAGCTACGAGAAAGATATTCCTAACAGAACCGACAATTGGCAAAAATCGAGGAATGACTGTATTATGCATTATTTGTAACCCAAAAGTATTTTATGCGAATTATAAATCATAGAAGTAGATCTCCATCCTTTCCCATCTTCTTCAAAAATAAAGTATACCCTTGATAACTCGTACTTATTTACAGTTTTAAGGGGTTTCTTTAAGGGACGCGGGAAAACCGGTAAATATTGCAAAACGAGAAGTCACTATACAAGGCATGTGTCATGACCAAAAGAGACCAGATATTGGTTTAAAAAATCATTCTTATTTATTGACCCAAAACTATCTAATTTACTACCCACAAGAAATCGCATAAAAACTGGTTCCTCAGGAAAGAATCGGAAGATCTACAGAGCAATAGTGTAGATACCGCAAAGCATATGTACTTTAATATTTTTTATTAGATATTTGACTCATAGTTCTGTTTATTACTTTGGACAGCGATAAATTCTATTTGTAAGATGTTTAGTTTTGCTTGCAGATAAACGAATATATATATATATGAGAGTATTTTTATAGTCTTAAGTAAACTATTTTATAAAATTTAGTCTTTAGTAAACTATTTAGGGTATTTATTTAGTGATATGTTAGAGTGAGGTTCTTAAATTTTATATTTCCAGTTTTATTTTTAGTTAAGTTGGGAAGAGTCTTTTCCTTTTGTTTTAGAAACTGTGTGTAATATGTACAGTGTATTAATTCACTAGTAACAGTGCACTCACATCCTCTGTTGTAGTGCAACATCAAAGTCAATTTCTGTGCAGTATACTCCTGTGTCCTATTCGATGTTGTTTTGTAAACCTAGGCCCTTTAAGCTGAATGTCGAGTTTGGGTAATTGTTTCCTATTGTATTGTATTGTATAATTATCTCGTATTATTTTGCAAATAATTGTGTATCTATTTCATTCTAACGAGATAAGCTTTTGCCTTTACGGGACAGACCCTTTTCAGAGAAAGAGAATACCCAATGAAGAATTGCTAGATGTGAATGCGCAGTGTTTGCAGTCACTATACACCTGCGAAGGCAGCACGCAGCCTCCTTTGCGTGTTGCCGCCTCTGTCTACCACTTCTGCCAACGGAAGTGGAGAAGGAAGGGAAGATCGAGGTCGCGTCCCACTGGCCCTCGCTCGGTCGCGACATAACATGGCGGCGGCGACTGCAGACGATGACCCGCATACCACACACTCGGTCGGGCGGACGGACGGCTTTTCAGACGCTTACTCCAAAACATCGGCGAATCTATCAAAATCCACCAATCCTACAATTCATAAATCACGGCTGGTGGTTAGGGGGTTAGCATGCTTGCTCACAACTAAGTCACTCCGAGTTCAATTCCCGGCGGGAATTCAAGCTTTTCACATGAATGTCCCAGTTCATACACCTGTGACCACTGAAAAGCGAACCCTCCTTCTACCGCTCCCGGTATCACTAACTCTAACTATTACTAAGTATTACTAACATCTCGACGAGGACCAAGTAGTTGGTAAACCCAGCTAAGAGGCCCACCTACGAACAATGACATACCACCCACCTCCTAACACTCCATGTAGATAAGCTTCAATAGCACGAAGCTACATTCTCCATTACAAGTACTACAATAAAAAATTCACGTAAAGCAAAAATTACAATTTTTAACTCTCCCTTCAAATACATCGTTTCCCTCCCCCACAAGAAAAAACGTATCGCTAGACCTATCCCACCCCCCTGTGTGGAGATAAGTACATGGTTTCCGGAAAATGTGGGGACAAATTTTGATTGTTCGTTCCTTATTCCTCTGTTTTGTAACCGAGGGGTTGAGTATATTGATCACTGCCACAAATTTTAGGGTTAAAAAACGTCCTATTTACCACATAAAAAAGGTATAAAAGCATCGTTATGTTAATGCCACCTACCCACAGTGACGAAATGTAACGATATCACTTCCTCCAGGATACGAAATCAACTTATGGATAACCCCCATGTAAATCTATACACTACTTGATGGACATTCATCAACATTGGGAGAAATTGTTTGAAAAGATCAGGAAGAGACAATACGCTGCTTGAAAAGTAGTACTCGTCACTTGCAATTGGATATTCACTAGTTTGATGAAAGGTCTATGCATGTGCCTACAGCATGGGATTGAGGGAGATTTTGTTAAGGAGATGTCAATTAAAATATTTTCTTGGGATTAACAAATTCTCCTTTATCAAAAAAATACACTTTTTCATAATTACCACTTATTTCCTTGCACATATATTCATGGTTTATTCTGTATGTTCTCTGCTTTTTATAAGTCTCTGCTGATATTCCAAATGGGTTCTAATGACCTCGATGTTGACGAGCNCCCCCCCCCCCCAACAAAAAAAGATATTCTAATAATGAAATGTTCTTGAAATCGTTTAAGACCTATTCAAACTCCCGGGTTATGATGGAGAGTTCATCAAATTTATATACACTTGCTCAGAATACACGCTCACGGATATAGTGCTCTTCGTACTAATAAACCTTTCTTGAATCTTCATTTATATCTAAGAAACGGATTACGTACCTGATTCTTCATACATTGAGTGACTTGGCATTTATCAATCGTTCATACTATTGAATGGCATTTGTTTCGATCCTGAGTTCAAAGACGCAATCTATTACTTTCATTTTATTACGTTTTCAGATCTCTCAAGTCTCCAGCTGCGGTTGCGGTTAGTTTAGTGGCGTATCTAGTGGGGGAGGCACAGGGAGAACGGTTTTTTTTACCAATAAAAAATTCAGTATGCCCATTGAAAGCAACAGACTAACAAAATCTGTCTAGTAAGATGAGATCACAGGACAAACATATGACTTAATTTTTACAGTTTTCTATTCCTACGTGGGAACATGAGCAGAGAACAGCGATATTTCACTGTTTCTAGCATATCCGAGCCACTTATCTAACAGAAAATTACCTAAATAAATTTTTCAATAAACAGATATTTGAAACGGTGTAAATCATAAATAAAAGAATATATTTTATAGTTGGAAAGACAATTAGTGCAATAAATTAACGATGGAAATGTTTAGTGTTCTTATAAAATGCGTAATAATTATTGTACGATTCAAAAATGATCGGAAAAATTATTAATTACGACGTATCGGTCCTTGACTCCAAGAGTTTTCCATTGAAAACCAAAATGTTCGGGTGTTTCGGCGGGATTATCTTTCTCTGCCTGCGCATGTGATTTTGACAAAGTTAATTTAAAAAAGTTTCGGTTGAGGGACCCGCACATCCTGGTATTTGTCTTTATGGTCCCCTCCCGAAGTCAAATCCTACATCCGCCCCTCGGTGATGTCTCGTATGTAATAACGAGATTGGATTTTTAGGCGCAAATTTCATACTAAATAAAGGAGAAGGTGCTAAAAAAGGGAAAAAAAAGATTAAAAAAGCGCTATTTTACTCAAATAATTCGAGAAATCATCTCGCTCCTATTTCAGTTCATTGAGTTACAAATCAATTGTTGGTTCACTCATCAGGAGGAGGAAAAATTACGAATATCAATGGAATAAAATTACATGACATCTCTTCTAAATGACAATAGTGCTCTAGAAGATTATTGAAAAACTGTAGCAAATGGGGCAAAACGGGGATTATGAGTACGGTAGAAGAAAAGAGGAAAAAAGGTGCTGAAAAAATGCTTCCTTTCTCATCTAGAGACAAAACTTCACACTGGAGCTTTAATTTACCTTTAGAAAACAGTGCGCACCTGAAAATCCTAACACTGCTAATAACACGTCGAGTTCCCGCGACTGAACTCGCGTCACGTTATTAATGTTTTTGCGTGAATAATTAATTGTTCTCGAATTTTGATGAAATAGGATTTTTTTCAATTGTAAAAACAATGATGATTCAAAACACGCGTCATACAGAAAACAAAGAACAAGATCATAGAAAGAAGACTGCCAAGAATTGTTTGCAGCGCATACTCATTAGTGTAAACCAGGAAAATACAGAAATATAGTTGGGACATGTTTGCCGAGAATAAACACCGTTCATTTAATGTATTTTATTGTATAGTTTAAAAAAATGATATTATCAGTTACAATTTTGATTAATATGTTTTATTACCTAAGTCATGTTGCGGGGAGCTTTCCCCATCATCAGTGTTCTTCAACAATAAACAAAATAAATATACACAAAAAAATTTAAAAATTCAATGTACAATTTAAAAACGAATAAACCTAAAAATAGATAGATAAGAATACTGTCAAATACAATGAAATAAACTTACCCAAATTTACACTTAATTGAGACGGAATTATTTCTGATGATCCCATGTTACTTGGTAATAAAACATTAATTAAAATTGTGGAAGATAATATCATTTTGTTTCCTTAACATGAGTGAGAAAACCACAAGGTATCCGTTGCAATCACGACTATTAATGTATTTTAATTAACTATTTTTACATTTCCTAGGGGAGGTGGTCTATTGTAATAATCTCGAATTTCGAGTTATTTTAATAGTTATGATTTATAAACTATAAATTCCGAATAGTCTATTGTCAGATAATATTAAGTACTCGTGAACTATCCTTTTTGTTTTATTAAAAACAAATTTGTTGGTATTCTGTTGATATTACAATACGTAACTAATTTTGTTCTCTTAGCTTTTCAATCCGCCTGTGTCATAAAGCCCTTGATCGGAATTGATGGGATGGTCCCTTGCTTGCTTCGGAGAGTAAATTAGTATTGTCCTCCACGTGATCAATTGTTTTTTTACAATTTATTTTTTTATAAAAAATATTTATATATTTATTTATTCATAATGTATCTAATATTTCGATGCCTCAGTACATTATAATCCTTCTTCAGCGTTTTCCCAAACCACATATTTAGTTATTTCCGGGTGCTGGAAAATTAACATTCACTCGTTTCGAAAATGTCTGTTTTAGATGAGTTGGTACCACAAGTGTGGTTTCAATACGTCTCGTGGTTACGGAACTAACAGGCATTGGTACATAAAATGAATTTTATTTACATTACGGTGTAAATTAAATTAAGAACTTTCTTTTTTCTGTTCACATAAACGACCAAATTTAGGTAAATGACTGAATATGTTGAGGTGATACTCAATGTAAATGACTATTCCTATAGGGCATGTTTATCCCTCACTTTCGTTGCGTACAGTAACTACCAGGGATGCACTCGTAAATTTTCCAGTGCCTGAACATGTATTCTTTCTCATTATATGATTCATAGTCACAGTCATAACATGATAATATTACGAAAAATACACATCGGTTTCTATGGTTACGGCCATAACAATCTTTTATGTTCGTCATATAAAATGTTTACATTTTTTTATGAGAATGATTTTTTAGCGAACTACTTCGTTACAGTCTGCATTCTAGTATTCTCAAACAAGGACTATTTTCATGCGGAAGGATTTTTATTATTATTAAGGTTATATTTCTCGTCAACTCAAAATTTTTAATTTTTAATTATATCTTATACTAAAATAAAACCATATCAAATTGAATTTAACAAATTTTTCATGAATATACACTCCTACATCTTCGAATTAGCTTGAAATTTTTTTAAGAAATGCAGATGTAATGTAATTTATATATTCAAATTTGTTTTAATTTTTTTAATAAATGCTTTTATTGTGGTAAGGTTTCTTTTCTAAACTATAAATCAATGTTATGAGTCGGGTATCGTAATCTATTTGCTCGAAGATTCAGAATCTGGATAAGTTCTGAAGTCTCAGCGATCGAGCTTTTCCGTTGAAAATTACAAACGTAATTATTTCAGTAATTTGGTAACTTTGCGTTGTCACCACCGACCATACATTCTCCAGTAATTTTTTTTTTCTTTCACAGAGTTCAAAGAGAATTCATCAATTTCTCTTGTCGTATTTAGTCAGCAGAAATTACACGTAGTAAATAGAAACAAAAAACTTTTATCTTTCTTTTCATCAGGTCTTGATTGTTTCATTCACAATATTTTTAAATTTAGTCATCTCTTATATTATTTTGGTCCATTTTTATATTCTAATACAGTTAAACATTTCATACGATCCATTAAGGGCTTATCCACACAATATTTATTGTGAATTTTTCAGAAGACGATGTTTTATGTCCTTATCTATATTAGTCATATCTTATTTATATTCCATAATCAAAATCATAGTCGTTTTGGAGAAAACAATCCGGAATATAAAAACGTAGTTATATAAAATGATTACATGGAATTAGCGGGTAGGTCGCACTCTTAACTGTGGATTTCAGTCCCGCTGGGAGAGCAGCGTGGTTGTCACAGTGGCGTAGGCATTCGGGTCCACTGTGCGAGCAGTCAGAGAAACGTCGATGACCGTGATAGAGCCAGCCAGCTCTTGATGACGATGACGAGGCAGCACTCCTCAGGACGATGAACCCAAGGAGTCCCTCAAGGGCACGAGCTACAACCATCCACTTATGTACACCTTTTCCCAGGAATTCCCCATTCTTTACTTTTTAGTACGAAACATAGCTACCTCTCCACACTAAGACTCACCCGGAAATGTGGGCAAAGACGGGATGAAACTAAAATATCCAGATATTATCAGAATTATTTACAGGGCATCTTCAGCTAAGTTGAGAAAAATGAATTTAGAGAAACATATTCCATAGTGGGACACAGTGGCGGATCTAAACCGTAGACGAGGGAGGGTGCTGACCGGGAAGGAATCTGGGGAGCATTTCTATTTGAAAACCATGGTTTTACAACACAAATTTTATTAATATTATCTTTTATATAAAATGCATTAACACATCAAATAGATAATCAACAATAAACAATATTAAATAGTGACCAAATTTATCAATTATTTAAAGTGACAAAGTATGCCTTTATCTGTTGAGAGTTCAGTTCCGGGAGGGGGGCGCTTTAGCTTCCTTAGCACCAATAGAACCGCCGCTGATGGGACTCAGCAAGGGTCCTACAATCTTTTGGCCACTACGAACATAAGAGGTAATGCATTTTTCTATACATATGTGTTTCACAAGCACATTTACATTCAGCTTAAAATTGTAAGTTTAAATAACATTTCTTAGTACGTCAGTTTCAAACTGCAACAAATTTCATTGTGATTGCGATGAACGTAAGCTTTAAAACTTGAGATCTAAGTTAAATACTGAGCTGGAATTTTAGGTTTTCTAAGTATATTTCCTCCAGATTCAATAAGCGTTTTCCAATAACATTCTAGTAAAAAATCAGTACTAATGGTAATTTAAAGTTGCATCCACGATCGAACTCTGCCCCAACCTCGGTACGATTTGTCAACATTTTTCTCTCACTGAAAGACCCAAAAGCACTGGATGCAAATGAAGACGATGAGCACATGCTTCAAATAAGCGTTCTCATCTTCCTTTACAATAAAGTCCCACGTCACAAGGAAAGTCTAGAAGATTCCATTTACTCACTTTAACATTCGTCGCGGAAGAAGTGACACGGTTTTTGAATTCTCTTGTTGCGTCCATTCACTCGATTTCATCAACAGGATTTTCCCTTTCTCCCACATTGGATGCAGAGACAACAATAGTGCAAATGTTCTCGTAAAAATAAACGATAGAAAAAAATGTCAGTGAATTAGACCTTCAATAATACAAAAATCGCTAAATGAATTTTTTAAACATTTGTTTTATCGACTAGAAATTTTAAAATTAAATAATTTTAGTAAAATTTAATTTTTCATTTTTATAGATACAAATGTATAAAATTGTGGTGTGTTTCTTTTGCAAATTTTTATAAAATAACGGTTATTTTTGGCATATTTTTGTAAAATTTAATGAGACTTTGGACGCTTTTGAAATAGAATTGTTTATGTATTATATGTTACATTAAAAAAAACATAATTCTATATTTTTCCCTCTCCTGTAAGCAGGGGCGGATCCAGCATGTGATCTTGGGTGGAGGGGGGCGAAACTTTCTCAACTTCGCTCCTTCCCCCTCCCTCCTCCCAATAGTTTCGTGTTCTGAGGAATCACTAGTTTTATTAATAATGGAAATAAAATTCATTTATGGCGGTGGAAATTTTGTTGTTGTCAATCTTAATGTTGCATTTGCGTGGTTCTTTTGAAATGCACTTCTGTATACAATAACATTGCACCGCAATAAAAATCTTTTTCCATACCGGACGAAAGGTCATGAAAAGAATAAGTAGTGCCAAGTATTGTAAATCCAGGCAAAGTTAACTAGGAACAGGGTTCTAGATATTGTAAATCAAATGAAAAAGATATTTAACGAGATCGTTAACACTCTACTTTCTGTATTTTAGAAAAGACTCCGGGGGTGGGCGATCGTCCCTTCCGCCACTGGCTGTAAGATAAGCCAACTGTGTCATATAGTAAATGTGGGGCTGATTGATCGCATAAAGAGCTTTCTCCACTTCCGTACTCGGAATCAAAATGTGTAGCTCTTAATGTGTTACTTCATGCTTCATTAATTCACAAAATAAATAAATAAATAAGTTATTGACAAGAAAGCTGTTGTTAATTACGTATGACCACAGAGATCAAAGTGCCCAAAGGGAAACTGGAGAAAAACCCGGGATGAATATTACTAATTATAGGTTTATCTGTTACGAAATAATTATGGAGGCTTATCAGTCAGAACTCATTTCATATTAGCGGAGTTAGCTAACAAATCCCAAAATGTCAATTGCCAACCTTTCCATTCTTCCTGCAGTTGCAATGTTGCTCTTTAATCCGATTCTAATTCATGTTTCAGTGCACAAAATCGTCGAGTTTCATTGGTTGTGGCCAGAACGTGAAGAAATAGACATTCACAGCAATTCGAGATCGTCACTATTTCCTAGCAGAGCATTTCGAATCATGACTCGCAAGGTCAGGCCGTATGAACGATGCACCATTCCACTCACCCCTCGTATAAAGGAGGCTCCACACATTCCTTATTCGGCGAACCCCGAGCAACCGCACAGCGAATCCCAATCACTAGCAACTTGTTCGGGGTATTTCCCGAGTATTCGCCTATTAGCGAGCACACTGATCCAGACATAAGCAATTTACCGAGCACGTGGTCGCTCTGGGAACGACGAATATTCGTGTTAATGATTAGAGGTTATGGAGAATGAATCTGACATTCTGCTGCGTATGTAGTTGTGTCTTGTGAAAT